>CAKKTE020000460.1:87500-90000 GCA_920105625.2 Clusia tigrina
TCAATAAATTACAAAAATTAACGAAATGAAATTGATGAAAATAATACAAAGAAAAAAATATTCACTCTAAGCGGTGGATCACTTGGCTCATGGGTCGATGAAGAACGCAGCAAACTGTGCGTCATCGTGTGAACTGCAGGACACATGAACATCGACATTTTGAACGCATATCGCAGTCCATGCTGTGATGTACTTTAATTAATTTTGAAGTGCTGCTTGGACTACATATGGTTGAGGGTTGTAAGACTTTGCTAAAAAAGTTGCTTATTTTATTTTAAAAGAGAAAGAATTATAAATTCTTTTTTCCTGTTTTATTTTTTGATTCATCAAAAATATATGAAGAAAACTAATATGGAAAATAAAATTTCAAGCACATGTTATATTATTGCATAATATATTTTATTATAATATGCATAATATTAAGTGAAAATTAAAAAACAAAAAATCCAAATACAACAAAAAAGTAAGAATTTGAATTCTTATAAAAATTCTCTTTTTTATTTTATATATTATGAATAGTTTTATAATATTTTTAATGTGATTTTTTGTGAAAGTCTTAGCATAAAAAAATTTTTTAAATTTTTTTTTTTGTTTAAAATGGGACTTTTCCACATACACACACATTAATTCAAAAAAATATTATATTAAAGAATTATTCAAGAAAAATATATAAGAAAAAATAAATATTTTGTCCAAACAAAAAAAAGAGAGATTATTGGATTTTATGAAAAATTTTATATTTAATTTATATATCACATATATATATATTTTATTATACAACCTCAACTCATATGGGATTACCCCCTGAATTTAAGCATATTAATGAGGGGAGGAAAAGAAACTAACAAGGATTTTCTTAGTAGCGGCGAGCGAAAAGAAAATAGTTCAGCACTAAGTCACTTTGTTTTAATGGCAAATGTGAGATGCAGTGTATGGAACATCTTAAATCTAGTATGAGAAATTATCGATTTAAGTCCTTCTTAAATGAGGCCATTTACCCATAGAGGGTGCCAGGCCCGTATAACGTTAATGATTACTAGAAGGTGTTTCCAAAGAGTCGTGTTGCTTGATAGTGCAGCACTAAGTGGGTGGTAAACTCCATCTAAAACTAAATATAACCATGAGACCGATAGTAAACAAGTACCGTGAGGGAAAGTTGAAAAGAACTCTGAATAGAGAGTTAAATAGTACGTGAAACTGCTTAGAGGTTAAGCCCGATGAACCTGAATATACATTATGGAAAATTCATCATTATAACTGTGATATGTTAAAAATATTATAGTAATGGTGTGCATTTTTTCCATATAAGTACATTGTAATCTATTAGCATATGATCCATATTTATCATAAGATTATTTAATTTAAGTTTATTCAAATTGATTTATTTTAATATAGATTAACATAGAATAAATATTGAATAATTTGATAAAGTGTTGATAGATTTAATATTATATAGTGCTTAAATTCTTAATTGAATTTTACAAATATGAGATATATATATATATATCATTTTATTGTATGCACTTATTATATGATTAACAATGCGAAAGATTCAGGATACCTTCGGGACCCGTCTTGAAACACGGACCAAGGAGTCTAACATATGTGCAAGTCATTGGGAATATAATACAAAACCCAATGGCATAATTAACTTAACTTTTATTTATAAAATGGGATTAATTTTTATATGAATATTTTATATATTAATTCAATCCCAGGGCGTTCTATACAGTTATGGTATAATAGTATTTTTAATATTATTTATATCCTCTAACTAGAGCGTACCTTGAGCATATATGCTGTGACCCGAAAGATGGTGAACTATACTTGATCAGGTTGAAGTCAGGGGAAACCCTGATGGAAGACCGAAGCAGTTCTGACGTGCAAATCGATTGTCAGAATTGAGTATAGGGGCGTAAGACCAATCGAACCATCTAGTAGCTGGTTCCCTCCGAAGTTTCCCTCAGGATAGCTGGTGCAAAAATAGATTATTGAAATAATCTTATCTGGTAAAGCGAATGATTAGAGGCCTTAGGGTCGAAACGATCTTAACCTATTCTCAAACTTTAAATGGGTAAGAACTTTACCTTTCTTGATATGAAGGTTAAAGTTATGATATATTGTGCCCAGTGGGCCACTTTTGGTAAGCAGAACTGGCGCTGTGGGATGAACCAAACGTAATGTTACGGTGCCCAAATTAACAACTCATACAGAAACCATGAAAGGCGTTGGTTGCTTAAAACAGCAGGACGGTGGACATGGAAGTCGTAATCCGCTAAGGAGTGTGTAACAACTCACCTGCCGAAGCAACTAGCCCTTAAAATGGATGGCGCTCAAGTTGTATACCTATACATTACCGCTAAAGTAAATGATTTATTGAACAAAAATTTTTTTCTCAATAGATTTTGAAACTTTAGTGAGTAGGAGGGTACAATGGTGTGCTTAGAAGTGTTTGGCGTAAGCCTACATGGAGCCGCCATTGGTACAGATCTTGGTGGTA
>CAKKTE020000460.1:105000-106678 GCA_920105625.2 Clusia tigrina
CAGGTGGGGAGTTTGACTGAGGCGGTACATCTCTCAAATAATAACGGAGGTGTGCTAATTATAAATCCATTTGGGTGTGCTATTTATAAGTCCACTTGGGTGTGCTAATTATAAGTCCCAACAAGGTGTGCTAATTATAAGTCACATATCCAGGTGGGGAGTTTGACTGAGGCGGTACATATCCAATTGGGGAGTTTTTACTGAGGCGGTACATCTCTCAAATAATAACGGAGGTGTGCTAATTATAAGTCCCACCTAGGTGTGCTAATTATAAGTGGCAACAAGGTGTGCTAATTATATGTCCACTTTGGTGTGCTATTTATATGTCCAACCTAGGTGTGCTAATTATAAGTCCCATTTGGGTGTGTGTCAATTTAAAGTGAGAAATCCACAAATTTTTTCGCTTTGAATGTTTTAATTAATTTACACAACTAACTTGGAATCAATCTAGACAATTTTGTTGGAATTAATTTGGACAGTTTTTGTGGAAATTTCAAAATTCTAACGTTGCTATTTCTTCTGAGTGTGCTAATTATAAGTCCCAACTAGGTGTGTATGTTACTTAAATATGAGAAATCTATACATTTACTCGACCTGAATGGCAAAAAGTGGTGGTCCGGTAGTTGGGTGAGACCCGCCAATTATGGAAATAAACTTTAAAATTCATTTAAACAATATTTTTGTAAATTTAAAAATTTTCCATACAAAAAAACTAAGATAAGATGTTACCGCCAAGAAATCTATATAGTTGGTCGACCTGAATGGCAAAAAGTGGTGGTTTGGTAGTTGAGTGGGGCCCTCCAAGTAATGATATAAAGTTAAATATCAATTAAAACAATATTTTTGTAAATTGAAAAATTTTTCATACAAAAAAACTAAGATAAGATGTTACCGCCAAGAAATCTATATAGTTGGTCGACCTGAATGGCAAAAAGTGGTGGTTTGGTAGTTGAGTGGGGCCCTCCAACTAATGATATGAACTTAAATATTAATTAAAACAATATTTTGGTAAATTGAAAAATTTTCCATACAAAAAAACTAAGATAAGATGTTACCGCCAAGAAATCTATATAGTTGGTCGACCTGAATGGCAAAAAGTGGTGGTTTGGTAGTTGAGTGGGGCCCTCCAAGTAATGATGTGAAGTTAAATATCAATTAAAACAATATTTTTGTAAATTGAAAAATTTTTCATACAAAAAAACTAAGATAAGATGTTACCGCCAAGAAATCTATGTAGTTGGTCGACCTGAATGGCAAAATGTTGAAATCCGATGTTGAGTGGGGCCCAACAACACCAAAAACAACAAGCAAAAAATTCTACTTTGAACATCAAAAAGTGGTAGTTTTTAGTTGAGTGAGGCCCAACAACCATACTAAAAAACTAAAAATAAGCGAAAAATTCTACTTTGAACATCAAAAAAAGTGGTAGTTTTTAGTTGAGTGAGGCCCAACAACCATACTAAAAAACTAAAAATAAGCGAAAAATTCTACTTTGAACATGAAAAAAAGGTGGTTGTTTTTAGTTGAGTGAGGCCCAACAACCATACTAAAAACAAGCGAAATTTAATATATGAAGTCGACATTTGAAATGCAAAATATGTGCTTGTTTCTTAGTTGAGTGAGGCCCAAGAACACAATACTATAAAATAAGCGAAATTAATATATGAATGTCGACATT
>CAKKTE020000461.1:5000-12500 GCA_920105625.2 Clusia tigrina
AGAATTTTTCGCTTATTTTTAGTTTTTTAGTATGGTTGTTGGGCCTCACTCAACTAAAAACTACCACTTTTTTTGATGTTCAAAGTAGAATTTTTCGCTTATTTTTAGTTTTTTAGTATGGTTGTTGGGCCTCACTCAACTAAAAACTACCACTTTTTGATGTTCAAAGTAGAATTTTTTGCTTGTTGTTTTTGGTGTTGTTGGGCCCCACTCAACATCGGATTTCAACATTTTGCCATTCAGGTCGACCAACTACATAGATTTCTTGGCGGTAACATCTTATCTTAGTTTTTTTGTATGAAAAATTTTTCAATTTACAAAAATATTGTTTTAATTGATATTTAACTTCACATCATTACTTGGAGGGCCCCACTCAACTACCAAACCACCACTTTTTGCCATTCAGGTCGACCAACTATATAGATTTCTTGGCGGTAACATCTTATCTTAGTTTTTTTGTATGGAAAATTTTTCAATTTACCAAAATATTGTTTTAATTAATATTTAAGTTCATATCATTAGTTGGAGGGCCCCACTCAACTACCAAACCACCACTTTTTGCCATTCAGGTCGACCAACTATATAGATTTCTTGGCGGTAACATCTTATCTTAGTTTTTTTGTATGAAAAATTTTTCAATTTACAAAAATATTGTTTTAATTGATATTTAACTTTATATCATTACTTGGAGGGCCCCACTCAACTACCAAACCACCACTTTTTGCCATTCAGGTCGACCAACTATATAGATTTCTTGGCGGTAACATCTTATCTTAGTTTTTTTGTATGGAAAATTTTTAAATTTACAAAAATATTGTTTAAATGAATTTTAAAGTTTATTTCCATAATTGGCGGGTCTCACCCAACTACCGGACCACCACTTTTTGCCATTCAGGTCGAGTAAATGTATAGATTTCTCATATTTAAGTAACATACACACCTAGTTGGGACTTATAATTAGCACACTCAGAAGAAATAGCAACGTTAGAATTTTGAAATTTCCACAAAAACTGTCCAAATTAATTCCAACAAAATTGTCTAGATTGATTCCAAGTTAGTTGTGTAAATTAATTAAAACATTCAAAGCGAAAAAATTTGTGGATTTCTCACTTTAAATTGACACACACCCAAATGGGACTTATAATTAGCACACCTAGGTTGGACATATAAATAGCACACCAAAGTGGACATATAATTAGCACACCTTGTTGCCACTTATAATTAGCACACCTAGGTGGGACTTATAATTAGCACACCTCCGTTATTATTTGAGAGATGTACCGCCTCAGTCGAACTCCCCACCTGGATATGTCCTTGAATTGAAAAAACTGTCCAAATTAATTCCAACAAAATTGTCTAGATTAATTCCAAGTTAGTTGTGTAAATTAATTAAAACATTGGTATCGAAAAAATTTGTAGATTTCTCACTTTAAATTGACACACACCCAAATGGGACTTATAATTAGCACACCTAGGTTGGACTTATAATTAGCACACCTAGGTGGGACATGTAATTAGCACACCTAGGTGGGACTTATAATTAGCACACCTAGGTGGGACTTATAATTAGCACACCCAGATGAAATAGCAACTATAGAATTTTGAAATTTACACAAAAACTGTCCAAATTAATTCCAACAAAATTGTCCAGATTAATTCCAAGTTAATTGTGTAAATTAATTCCATCATTCAAAGTGAAAAAATTTTTAGTTTTCTCACATTAAATTGACACACACCCAAATGGGACTTATAATTAGCACACCTAGGTTGGACTTATAATTAGCACACCAAAGTGGACATATAATTAGCACACCTTGTTGGGACTTATAATTAGCACACCAAGATGAAATAGCAACGATAGAATTTAGAAATTTCCACAAAAAGTGTCCACATTAATTCCAACAAAATTGTCCAGATTAATTCCAAGTTAATTGTGTAAATTAATTCCAACATTGTGTAAATTAATTCCAACATTGTGTAAATTAATTCCAACATTGGTATCGAAAAATTTTTTAGATTTCTCACTTTAAATTGACACACACCCAAAAGGGACTTATAATTAGCACACCTTGTTGGGACTTATAATTAGCACACCTAGGTGGGACTTATAATTAGCACACCCAAGTGGACATATATAGCATAATCTCTATATATCTCACATATTCGATTTATATAATATCCAAAAAATATTATATAAATTATACAATAAAGTAGTATTTTATATGTATTATAATAAAATAATATATATTATTAGACACATTATATATATAAATAATAATTAATATTATTTTATATATATATATAAAAATATACATCATCTCAGCATCCATACAATATATATATATATATATATATATATATATATTATATATAATGGGTATTTATTTACATATACAATTTTTTCGATTTTTTTTTCTCGAATCGTCAAGCAAAGGATAAGCTTCAGTGGATCGCAGTATGGCAGCTGCTCTACCACTTACAACACCTTGCCTGTTACAAAAGTCGTTTACAATTGATTCTAGGTATTGTCATTGTATTATAATGTTTTAATAAGTAACTAGACATCATACTGGTGATATTCATCCTCCAGCATTTGCTATGTTACAAATAACATTGGCATTACATTCCAATTTGTCGTTTATACAGTTGTTTAAAAAATGTACAAACTTTTAATGGTTTCAAAAGCCATACAATACAATTGCCCCATATTTATCATTGCAATCCAGCACGGATACGACCTTAGAGGCGTTCAGGCATAATCCAACGGACGTAGCGTCATACCACTGTTCGCTCGAACAAGTATTGTGCCATTGGTCCGTACCTGCGGTTCCTCTCGTACTACGCAGGAATGCTGTTGCAACAACGTTTTAGTCATTAGTAGGATAAAACTAACCTGTCTCACGACGGTCTAAACCCAGCTCACGTTCCCTTGAATGGGTGAACAATCCAACGCTTGGTGAATTTTGCTTCACAATGATAGGAAGAGCCGACATCGAAGGATCAAAAAGCAACGTCGCTATGAACGCTTGGCTGCCACAAGCCAGTTATCCCTGTGGTAACTTTTCTGACACCTCTTGTTAAAAACTCCTTAAACCAAAAGGATCGATAGGCCGAGCTTTTGCTGTCTCTGTGTGTACTGAACACCGAGATCAAGTCAGCATTTGCCCTTTTGCTCTATGTGTGGTTTCTGTCCGCACTGAGCTGGCCTTGGGACACCTCCGTTATTATTTGAGAGATGTACCGCCCCAGTCAAACTCCCAACCTGGATATGTCCTTGAATTGGATCATACTGAGTGTTGGAGTTATACCAAATTTTAATTATAATAATAACACCGAAATGCTATCATTTTTATTAAAAACTTGTTTACAATTATATAACAAACTCTTTGTACTTTGATCAAGAAGCTTGCATCAATACCCAATACCATAAGATATATAAATATATCCGTATAATGGCTAAGTATAGATACACGTTCCATTTAATCAAGTAAGTAAGGAAACAATAAGAGTAGTGGTATTTCATTGTTGATGAAAAAACATAAATGTTAAAACATCTCCCACTTATTCTACACCTCTTATGTTTCCTTACACTACCAGATTAGAGTCAAGCTCAACAGGGTCTTCTTTCCCCGCTAATTATTCCAAGCCCGTTCCCTTGGCTGTGGTTTCGCTAGATAGTAGATAGGGACAGTAGGAATCTCGTTAATCCATTCATGCGCGTCACTAATTAGATGACGAGGCAGCATTTGGCTACCTTAAGAGAGTCATAGTTACTCCCGCCGTTGACCCGCGCTTATTTGAATTTCTTCACTTTGACATTCAGAGCACTGGGCAGAAATCACATTGTGTCAACACCCGTTAGGGCCATCACAATGCTTTGTTTTAATTAGACAGTCGGATTCCCCAAGTCCGTGCCAGTTCTGAATTGATTGTTAATTGATAATCGTTATAATTTAAAAAGATAATAGACCCGAAAGCCATTCCTTTAAAAATTTTAGCAAGAAAGTTCCACAATTGGTTACATAACTAACTATCCGGGGAACAAAATTAATAATCTTTATTTACCCAGAACGAGTACATAAACCATGGTTATTGCTTCCCAATCAAGCCCGATTATCTCAATCTTCAGAGCCAATCCTTATCCCGAAGTTACGGATCTAATTTGCCGACTTCCCTTACCTACATTATTCTATCGACTAGAGACTCTTCACCTTGGAGACCAGCTGCGGATATTGGTACGGCCTGTTGAGAAGTTTGCGTGTCCCCACCATAAATTTTCAAGGTCCGAGGAGAAAATATCGACACAACAGTAAATGTCATGCTCTTCTAGTCCATCTACCATATCTCTCTTCGAAAGACTTCCATGGTAGTACGACTATAAAACAGAAAAGAAAACTCTTCTGATATCTCTCGACGGCTTCTTTATGGTCGTTCCTGTTACCAGGATGAGCACAAGGCCCATTTTTAATAACAAACGGATACTCAACAGGTTACGGAATTGGAACCGTATTCCCTTTCGTTCAAAAAAAATCAAGTGTTTTATTACATACAATATATATTATATATATAGGATATTTTTTAACTTGAAAATTTTCAGCTTTCGCCTTAAACTTAGGACCGACTAACTCGTGATCAACCACTGTTCACACGAAACCCTTCTCCACTTCAGTCCTCCAAGGTCTCATTCGATTATTTGCTACTACCACCAAGATCTGTACCAATGGCGGCTCCATGTAGGCTTACGCCAAACACTTCTAAGCACACCATTGTACCCTCCTACTCACTAAAGTTTCAAAATCTATTGAGAAAAAAATTTTTGTTCAATAAATCATTTACTTTAGCGGTAATGTATAGGTATACAACTTGAGCGCCATCCATTTTAAGGGCTAGTTGCTTCGGCAGGTGAGTTGTTACACACTCCTTAGCGGATTACGACTTCCATGTCCACCGTCCTGCTGTTTTAAGCAACCAACGCCTTTCATGGTTTCTGTATGAGTTGTTAATTTGGGCACCGTAACATTACGTTTGGTTCATCCCACAGCGCCAGTTCTGCTTACCAAAAGTGGCCCACTGGGCACAATATATCATAACTTTAACCTTCATATCAAGAAAGGTAAAGTTCTTACCCATTTAAAGTTTGAGAATAGGTTAAGATCGTTTCGACCCTAAGGCCTCTAATCATTCGCTTTACCAGATAAGATTATTTCAATAATCTATTTTTGCACCAGCTATCCTGAGGGAAACTTCGGAGGGAACCAGCTACTAGATGGTTCGATTGGTCTTACGCCCCTATACTCAATTCTGACAATCGATTTGCACGTCAGAACTGCTTCGGTCTTCCATCAGGGTTTCCCCTGACTTCAACCTGATCAAGTATAGTTCACCATCTTTCGGGTCACAGCATATATGCTCAAGGTACGCTCTAGTTAGAGGATATAAATAATATTAAAAATACTATTATACCATAACTGTATAGAACGCCCTGGGATTGAATTAATATATAAAATATTCATATAAAAATTAATCCCATTTTATAAATAAAAGTTAAGTTAATTATGCCATTGGGTTTTGTATTATATTCCCAATGACTTGCACATATGTTAGACTCCTTGGTCCGTGTTTCAAGACGGGTCCCGAAGGTATCCTGAATCTTTCGCATTGTTAATCATATAATAAGTGCATACAATAAAATGATATATATATATATATCTCATATTTGTAAAATTCAATTAAGAATTTAAGCACTATATAATATTAAATCTATCAACACTTTATCAAATTATTCAATATTTATTCTATGTTAATCTATATTAAAATAAATCAATTTGAATAAACTTAAATTAAATAATCTTATGATAAATATGGATCATATGCTAATAGATTACAATGTACTTATATGGAAAAAATGCACACCATTACTATAATATTTTTAACATATCACAGTTATAATGATGAATTTTCCATAATGTATATTCAGGTTCATCGGGCTTAACCTCTAAGCAGTTTCACGTACTATTTAACTCTCTATTCAGAGTTCTTTTCAACTTTCCCTCACGGTACTTGTTTACTATCGGTCTCATGGTTATATTTAGTTTTAGATGGAGTTTACCACCCACTTAGTGCTGCACTATCAAGCAACACGACTCTTTGGAAACACCTTCTAGTAATCATTAACGTTATACGGGCCTGGCACCCTCTATGGGTAAATGGCCTCATTTAAGAAGGACTTAAATCGATAATTTCTCATACTAGATTTAAGATGTTCCATACACTGCATCTCACATTTGCCATTAAAACAAAGTGACTTAGTGCTGAACTATTTTCTTTTCGCTCGCCGCTACTAAGAAAATCCTTGTTAGTTTCTTTTCCTCCCCTCATTAATATGCTTAAATTCAGGGGGTAATCCCATATGAGTTGAGGTTGTATAATAAAATATATATATATGTGATATATAAATTAAATATAAAATTTTTCATAAAATCCAATAATCTCTCTTTTTTTTGTTTGGACAAAATATTTATTTTTTCTTATATATTTTTCTTGAATAATTCTTTAATATAATATTTTTTTGAATTAATGTGTGTGTATGTGGAAAAGTCCCATTTTAAACAAAAAAAAAAATTTAAAAAATTTTTTTATGCTAAGACTTTCACAAAAAATCACATTAAAAATATTATAAAACTATTCATAATATATAAAATAAAAAAGAGAATTTTTATAAGAATTCAAATTCTTACTTTTTTGTTGTATTTGGATTTTTTGTTTTTTAATTTTCACTTAATATTATGCATATTATAATAAAATATATTATGCAATAATATAACATGTGCTTGAAATTTTATTTTCCATATTAGTTTTCTTCATATATTTTTGATGAATCAAAAAATAAAACAGGAAAAAAGAATTTATAATTCTTTCTCTTTTAAAATAAAATAAGCAACTTTTTTAGCAAAGTCTTACAACCCTCAACCATATGTAGTCCAAGCAGCACTTCAAAATTAATTAAAGTACATCACAGCATGGACTGCGATATGCGTTCAAAATGTCGATGTTCATGTGTCCTGCAGTTCACACGATGACGCACAGTTTGCTGCGTTCTTCATCGACCCATGAGCCAAGTGATCCACCGCTTAGAGTGAATATTTTTTTCTTTGTATTATTTTCATCAATTTCATTTCGTTAATTTTTGTAATTTATTGAGTGGAAAAATATTATAAAAATTTATATAATATTTTTTTTGTTACCCATCACAATAATATTTTTTTATTTATACAAACATTATACTGTTGCGAATGTCCTGCAAAAATTCAAAAATTTAATGCATTTGAGAACTTACTAAATATAATATATATATGAAATATATATATATATATTAGGTAAGTACAACTATTTAATGTTTGTTTCTTTTGTGGATTTTTTTTGTAATTGGCAAAAAAAATTTTCAAAATTTTTCTATGCGCAATACACAAAATTGTTAATAAAAAAAAGGAAGATTTCTCT
>CAKKTE020000461.1:15000-17500 GCA_920105625.2 Clusia tigrina
TTTTCTTAATAACTCTACTTTAAATGTGGTACTTAAAAGTATGTAAAAGAAAATTGCAATTTTTTTATATTTTTTTATAACTTTTATATGAATGAGTTTTTTGTTGTGAAACAAATAATACAAACCATATTTAGATATAAAAATATATATTATGTTGACAACTGATTTAGACCCGGATATATAATATTACTTTATTATCACGTATCTATCAATTTACAATGAATATTTGAAAAATTCAACATTTTTAAAATAAAAACTATGAACATTTTCAACAATAATTGGCGCGGCCAACACCACACATTCGTGCCCAAAAAATCATATAATCAAATTTTTGTTTATGATTATAGAGTAAATATATATATTATATATATATATATATATATATATATATATATATATATAAAACTACTATAATCTCTTTTTTATTATATATAATAATATAATAATACTTTTTCTTTCTCATATAAAAACCATATATTTTAATTGTTTGTTGGCTGCTGCCCACAAACACACAACATTTCTTCATTTCATAAACGAAATATTTTTGTTACCATATTATATTTATATATTTCACTTTTTGCAAATCACATATAGATTTTCTTCATTCAGTTCTGTTTTTAATTAGTTGATATGTTGGGCCTAACTCAACTATAAACCACAACCACTTTTTGCAATATTCAGTTCGAATTTCATATATTTCTCTTTTTGTCTTTGATATTGGTTGGGCCTCACTCAACAACTAAGAAACAAGCACATATTTTGGATTTCAAATGTCGACATTCATCATATATTAATTTCGCTTATTTTATAGTATTGTGTTCTTGGGCCTCACCTCAACTAAGAAACAAGCACATATTTTGCATTTCAAATGTCGACTTCATATATTAAATTTCGCTTATTTTATAGTATTGTGTTCTTGGGCCTCACTCAACTAAAAACAACCACCTTTTCATGTTCAAAGTAGAATTTTTCGCTTATTTTTAGTTTTTTTAGTATGGCTGTTGGGCCTCACTCAACTAAGAAACAAGCACATATTTGGCATTTTCAAATGTCGACATTCATATATTAATTTCGCTTATTTTATAGTATTGTGTTCTTGGGCCTCACTCAACTAAGAAAAAGCACATTTTTTGCATTTTCAAATGTCGACATTCATATATTAATTTCGCTTATTTTATAGTATTGTGTTCTTGGGCCTCACTCAACTAAGAAAAAGCACATTTTTTGCATTTTCAAATGTCGACATTCATATATTAATTTCGCTTATTTTATAGTATTGTGTTCTTGGGCCTCACTCAACTAAGAAACAAGCACATATTTTGCATTTCAAATGTCGACTTCATATATTAAATTTCGCTTGTTTTTAGTATTTAGTATGGTTGTTGGGCCTCACTCAACTAAAAACAACCACCTTTTTTTCATGTTCAAAGTAGAATTTTTCGCTTATTTTTAGTTTTTTAGTATGGTTGTTGGGCCTCACTCAACTAAAAACTACCACTTTTTTTGATGTTCAAAGTAGAATTTTTCGCTTATTTTTAGTTTTTTAGTATGGTTGTTGGGCCTCACTCAACTAAAAACTACCACTTTTTGATGTTCAAAGTAGAATTTTTTGCTTGTTGTTTTTGGTGTTGTTGGGCCCCACTCAACATCGGATTTCAACATTTTGCCATTCAGGTCGACCAACTACATAGATTTCTTGGCGGTAACATCTTATCTTAGTTTTTTTGTATGAAAAATTTTTCAATTTACAAAAATATTGTTTTAATTGATATTTAACTTCACATCATTACTTGGAGGGCCCCACTCAACTACCAAACCACCACTTTTTGCCATTCAGGTCGACCAACTATATAGATTTCTTGGCGGTAACATCTTATCTTAGTTTTTTTGTATGGAAAATTTTTCAATTTACCAAAATATTGTTTTAATTAATATTTAAGTTCATATCATTAGTTGGAGGGCCCCACTCAACTACCAAACCACCACTTTTTGCCATTCAGGTCGACCAACTATATAGATTTCTTGGCGGTAACATCTTATCTTAGTTTTTTTGTATGAAAAATTTTTCAATTTACAAAAATATTGTTTTAATTGATATTTAACTTTATATCATTACTTGGAGGGCCCCACTCAACTACCAAACCACCACTTTTTGCCATTCAGGTCGACCAACTATATAGATTTCTTGGCGGTAACATCTTATCTTAGTTTTTTTGTATGGAAAATTTTTAAATTTACAAAAATATTGTTTAAATGAATTTTAAAGTTTATTTCCATAATTGGCGGGTCTCACCCAACTACCGGACCACCACTTTTTGCCATTCAGGTCGAGTAAATGTATAGATTTCTCATATTTAAGTAACATACACACCTAGTTGGGACTTATAATTAGCACACTCAGAAGAAATAGCAACGTTAGAATTTTGAAATTTCCACAAAAACTGTCCAAATTAATTCCAACAAAATTGTCTAGATTGATTCCAAGTTAGTTGTGTAAATT
>CAKKTE020000461.1:32500-35000 GCA_920105625.2 Clusia tigrina
CACACGAAACCCTTCTCCACTTCAGTCCTCCAAGGTCTCATTCGATTATTTGCTACTACCACCAAGATCTGTACCAATGGCGGCTCCATGTAGGCTTACGCCAAACACTTCTAAGCACACCATTGTACCCTCCTACTCACTAAAGTTTCAAAATCTATTGAGAAAAAAATTTTTGTTCAATAAATCATTTACTTTAGCGGTAATGTATAGGTATACAACTTGAGCGCCATCCATTTTAAGGGCTAGTTGCTTCGGCAGGTGAGTTGTTACACACTCCTTAGCGGATTACGACTTCCATGTCCACCGTCCTGCTGTTTTAAGCAACCAACGCCTTTCATGGTTTCTGTATGAGTTGTTAATTTGGGCACCGTAACATTACGTTTGGTTCATCCCACAGCGCCAGTTCTGCTTACCAAAAGTGGCCCACTGGGCACAATATATCATAACTTTAACCTTCATATCAAGAAAGGTAAAGTTCTTACCCATTTAAAGTTTGAGAATAGGTTAAGATCGTTTCGACCCTAAGGCCTCTAATCATTCGCTTTACCAGATAAGATTATTTCAATAATCTATTTTTGCACCAGCTATCCTGAGGGAAACTTCGGAGGGAACCAGCTACTAGATGGTTCGATTGGTCTTACGCCCCTATACTCAATTCTGACAATCGATTTGCACGTCAGAACTGCTTCGGTCTTCCATCAGGGTTTCCCCTGACTTCAACCTGATCAAGTATAGTTCACCATCTTTCGGGTCACAGCATATATGCTCAAGGTACGCTCTAGTTAGAGGATATAAATAATATTAAAAATACTATTATACCATAACTGTATAGAACGCCCTGGGATTGAATTAATATATAAAATATTCATATAAAAATTAATCCCATTTTATAAATAAAAGTTAAGTTAATTATGCCATTGGGTTTTGTATTATATTCCCAATGACTTGCACATATGTTAGACTCCTTGGTCCGTGTTTCAAGACGGGTCCCGAAGGTATCCTGAATCTTTCGCATTGTTAATCATATAATAAGTGCATACAATAAAATGATATATATATATATATCTCATATTTGTAAAATTCAATTAAGAATTTAAGCACTATATAATATTAAATCTATCAACACTTTATCAAATTATTCAATATTTATTCTATGTTAATCTATATTAAAATAAATCAATTTGAATAAACTTAAATTAAATAATCTTATGATAAATATGGATCATATGCTAATAGATTACAATGTACTTATATGGAAAAAATGCACACCATTACTATAATATTTTTAACATATCACAGTTATAATGATGAATTTTCCATAATGTATATTCAGGTTCATCGGGCTTAACCTCTAAGCAGTTTCACGTACTATTTAACTCTCTATTCAGAGTTCTTTTCAACTTTCCCTCACGGTACTTGTTTACTATCGGTCTCATGGTTATATTTAGTTTTAGATGGAGTTTACCACCCACTTAGTGCTGCACTATCAAGCAACACGACTCTTTGGAAACACCTTCTAGTAATCATTAACGTTATACGGGCCTGGCACCCTCTATGGGTAAATGGCCTCATTTAAGAAGGACTTAAATCGATAATTTCTCATACTAGATTTAAGATGTTCCATACACTGCATCTCACATTTGCCATTAAAACAAAGTGACTTAGTGCTGAACTATTTTCTTTTCGCTCGCCGCTACTAAGAAAATCCTTGTTAGTTTCTTTTCCTCCCCTCATTAATATGCTTAAATTCAGGGGGTAATCCCATATGAGTTGAGGTTGTATAATAAAATATATATATATGTGATATATAAATTAAATATAAAATTTTTCATAAAATCCAATAATCTCTCTTTTTTTTGTTTGGACAAAATATTTATTTTTTCTTATATATTTTTCTTGAATAATTCTTTAATATAATATTTTTTTGAATTAATGTGTGTGTATGTGGAAAAGTCCCATTTTAAACAAAAAAAAAAATTTAAAAAATTTTTTTATGCTAAGACTTTCACAAAAAATCACATTAAAAATATTATAAAACTATTCATAATATATAAAATAAAAAAGAGAATTTTTATAAGAATTCAAATTCTTACTTTTTTGTTGTATTTGGATTTTTTGTTTTTTAATTTTCACTTAATATTATGCATATTATAATAAAATATATTATGCAATAATATAACATGTGCTTGAAATTTTATTTTCCATATTAGTTTTCTTCATATATTTTTGATGAATCAAAAAATAAAACAGGAAAAAAGAATTTATAATTCTTTCTCTTTTAAAATAAAATAAGCAACTTTTTTAGCAAAGTCTTACAACCCTCAACCATATGTAGTCCAAGCAGCACTTCAAAATTAATTAAAGTACATCACAGCATGGACTGCGATATGCGTTCAAAATGTCGATGTTCATGTGTCCTGCAGTTCACACGATGACGCACAGTTTGCTGCGTTCTTCATCGACCCATGAGCCAAGTGATCCACCGCTTAGAGTGAATATT
>CAKKTE020000461.1:55000-57500 GCA_920105625.2 Clusia tigrina
CCGAGGAGAAAATATCGACACAACAGTAAATGTCATGCTCTTCTAGTCCATCTACCATATCTCTCTTCGAAAGACTTCCATGGTAGTACGACTATAAAACAGAAAAGAAAACTCTTCTGATATCTCTCGACGGCTTCTTTATGGTCGTTCCTGTTACCAGGATGAGCACAAGGCCCATTTTTAATAACAAACGGATACTCAACAGGTTACGGAATTGGAACCGTATTCCCTTTCGTTCAAAAAAAATCAAGTGTTTTATTACATACAATATATATTATATATATAGGATATTTTTTAACTTGAAAATTTTCAGCTTTCGCCTTAAACTTAGGACCGACTAACTCGTGATCAACCACTGTTCACACGAAACCCTTCTCCACTTCAGTCCTCCAAGGTCTCATTCGATTATTTGCTACTACCACCAAGATCTGTACCAATGGCGGCTCCATGTAGGCTTACGCCAAACACTTCTAAGCACACCATTGTACCCTCCTACTCACTAAAGTTTCAAAATCTATTGAGAAAAAAATTTTTGTTCAATAAATCATTTACTTTAGCGGTAATGTATAGGTATACAACTTGAGCGCCATCCATTTTAAGGGCTAGTTGCTTCGGCAGGTGAGTTGTTACACACTCCTTAGCGGATTACGACTTCCATGTCCACCGTCCTGCTGTTTTAAGCAACCAACGCCTTTCATGGTTTCTGTATGAGTTGTTAATTTGGGCACCGTAACATTACGTTTGGTTCATCCCACAGCGCCAGTTCTGCTTACCAAAAGTGGCCCACTGGGCACAATATATCATAACTTTAACCTTCATATCAAGAAAGGTAAAGTTCTTACCCATTTAAAGTTTGAGAATAGGTTAAGATCGTTTCGACCCTAAGGCCTCTAATCATTCGCTTTACCAGATAAGATTATTTCAATAATCTATTTTTGCACCAGCTATCCTGAGGGAAACTTCGGAGGGAACCAGCTACTAGATGGTTCGATTGGTCTTACGCCCCTATACTCAATTCTGACAATCGATTTGCACGTCAGAACTGCTTCGGTCTTCCATCAGGGTTTCCCCTGACTTCAACCTGATCAAGTATAGTTCACCATCTTTCGGGTCACAGCATATATGCTCAAGGTACGCTCTAGTTAGAGGATATAAATAATATTAAAAATACTATTATACCATAACTGTATAGAACGCCCTGGGATTGAATTAATATATAAAATATTCATATAAAAATTAATCCCATTTTATAAATAAAAGTTAAGTTAATTATGCCATTGGGTTTTGTATTATATTCCCAATGACTTGCACATATGTTAGACTCCTTGGTCCGTGTTTCAAGACGGGTCCCGAAGGTATCCTGAATCTTTCGCATTGTTAATCATATAATAAGTGCATACAATAAAATGATATATATATATATATCTCATATTTGTAAAATTCAATTAAGAATTTAAGCACTATATAATATTAAATCTATCAACACTTTATCAAATTATTCAATATTTATTCTATGTTAATCTATATTAAAATAAATCAATTTGAATAAACTTAAATTAAATAATCTTATGATAAATATGGATCATATGCTAATAGATTACAATGTACTTATATGGAAAAAATGCACACCATTACTATAATATTTTTAACATATCACAGTTATAATGATGAATTTTCCATAATGTATATTCAGGTTCATCGGGCTTAACCTCTAAGCAGTTTCACGTACTATTTAACTCTCTATTCAGAGTTCTTTTCAACTTTCCCTCACGGTACTTGTTTACTATCGGTCTCATGGTTATATTTAGTTTTAGATGGAGTTTACCACCCACTTAGTGCTGCACTATCAAGCAACACGACTCTTTGGAAACACCTTCTAGTAATCATTAACGTTATACGGGCCTGGCACCCTCTATGGGTAAATGGCCTCATTTAAGAAGGACTTAAATCGATAATTTCTCATACTAGATTTAAGATGTTCCATACACTGCATCTCACATTTGCCATTAAAACAAAGTGACTTAGTGCTGAACTATTTTCTTTTCGCTCGCCGCTACTAAGAAAATCCTTGTTAGTTTCTTTTCCTCCCCTCATTAATATGCTTAAATTCAGGGGGTAATCCCATATGAGTTGAGGTTGTATAATAAAATATATATATATGTGATATATAAATTAAATATAAAATTTTTCATAAAATCCAATAATCTCTCTTTTTTTTGTTTGGACAAAATATTTATTTTTTCTTATATATTTTTCTTGAATAATTCTTTAATATAATATTTTTTTGAATTAATGTGTGTGTATGTGGAAAAGTCCCATTTTAAACAAAAAAAAAAATTTAAAAAATTTTTTTATGCTAAGACTTTCACAAAAAATCACATTAAAAATATTATAAAACTATTCATAATATATAAAATAAAAAAGAGAATTTTTATAAGAATTCAAATTCTTACTTTTTTGTTGTATTTGGATTTTTTGTTTTTTAATTTTCACTTAATAT
>CAKKTE020000462.1:5000-7500 GCA_920105625.2 Clusia tigrina
CTAACTCGTGATCAACCACTGTTCACACGAAACCCTTCTCCACTTCAGTCCTCCAAGGTCTCATTCGATTATTTGCTACTACCACCAAGATCTGTACCAATGGCGGCTCCATGTAGGCTTACGCCAAACACTTCTAAGCACACCATTGTACCCTCCTACTCACTAAAGTTTCAAAATCTATTGAGAAAAAAATTTTTGTTCAATAAATCATTTACTTTAGCGGTAATGTATAGGTATACAACTTGAGCGCCATCCATTTTAAGGGCTAGTTGCTTCGGCAGGTGAGTTGTTACACACTCCTTAGCGGATTACGACTTCCATGTCCACCGTCCTGCTGTTTTAAGCAACCAACGCCTTTCATGGTTTCTGTATGAGTTGTTAATTTGGGCACCGTAACATTACGTTTGGTTCATCCCACAGCGCCAGTTCTGCTTACCAAAAGTGGCCCACTGGGCACAATATATCATAACTTTAACCTTCATATCAAGAAAGGTAAAGTTCTTACCCATTTAAAGTTTGAGAATAGGTTAAGATCGTTTCGACCCTAAGGCCTCTAATCATTCGCTTTACCAGATAAGATTATTTCAATAATCTATTTTTGCACCAGCTATCCTGAGGGAAACTTCGGAGGGAACCAGCTACTAGATGGTTCGATTGGTCTTACGCCCCTATACTCAATTCTGACAATCGATTTGCACGTCAGAACTGCTTCGGTCTTCCATCAGGGTTTCCCCTGACTTCAACCTGATCAAGTATAGTTCACCATCTTTCGGGTCACAGCATATATGCTCAAGGTACGCTCTAGTTAGAGGATATAAATAATATTAAAAATACTATTATACCATAACTGTATAGAACGCCCTGGGATTGAATTAATATATAAAATATTCATATAAAAATTAATCCCATTTTATAAATAAAAGTTAAGTTAATTATGCCATTGGGTTTTGTATTATATTCCCAATGACTTGCACATATGTTAGACTCCTTGGTCCGTGTTTCAAGACGGGTCCCGAAGGTATCCTGAATCTTTCGCATTGTTAATCATATAATAAGTGCATACAATAAAATGATATATATATATATATCTCATATTTGTAAAATTCAATTAAGAATTTAAGCACTATATAATATTAAATCTATCAACACTTTATCAAATTATTCAATATTTATTCTATGTTAATCTATATTAAAATAAATCAATTTGAATAAACTTAAATTAAATAATCTTATGATAAATATGGATCATATGCTAATAGATTACAATGTACTTATATGGAAAAAATGCACACCATTACTATAATATTTTTAACATATCACAGTTATAATGATGAATTTTCCATAATGTATATTCAGGTTCATCGGGCTTAACCTCTAAGCAGTTTCACGTACTATTTAACTCTCTATTCAGAGTTCTTTTCAACTTTCCCTCACGGTACTTGTTTACTATCGGTCTCATGAAGTCTAAATATAAGTTTTAGATGGAGTTTACCACCCACTTAGTGCTGCACTATCAAGCAACACGACTCTTTGGAAACACCTTCTAGTAATCATTAACGTTATACGGGCCTGGCACCCTCTATGGGTAAATGGCCTCATTTAAGAAGGACTTAAATCGATAATTTCTCATACTAGATTTAAGATGTTCCATACACTGCATCTCACATTTGCCATTAAAACAAAGTGACTTAGTGCTGAACTATTTTCTTTTCGCTCGCCGCTACTAAGAAAATCCTTGTTAGTTTCTTTTCCTCCCCTCATTAATATGCTTAAATTCAGGGGGTAATCCCATATGAGTTGAGGTTGTATAATAAAATATATATATATGTGATATATAAATTAAATATAAAATTTTTCATAAAATCCAATAATCTCTCTTTTTTTTGTTTGGACAAAATATTTATTTTTTCTTATATATTTTTCTTGAATAATTCTTTAATATAATATTTTTTTGAATTAATGTGTGTGTATGTGGAAAAGTCCCATTTTAAACAAAAAAAAAAATTTAAAAAATTTTTTTATGCTAAGACTTTCACAAAAAATCACATTAAAAATATTATAAAACTATTCATAATATATAAAATAAAAAAGAGAATTTTTATAAGAATTCAAATTCTTACTTTTTTGTTGTATTTGGATTTTTTGTTTTTTAATTTTCACTTAATATTATGCATATTATAATAAAATATATTATGCAATAATATAACATGTGCTTGAAATTTTATTTTCCATATTAGTTTTCTTCATATATTTTTGATGAATCAAAAAATAAAACAGGAAAAAAGAATTTATAATTCTTTCTCTTTTAAAATAAAATAAGCAACTTTTTTAGCAAAGTCTTACAACCCTCAACCATATGTAGTCCAAGCAGCACTTCAAAATTAATTAAAGTACATCACAGCATGGACTGCGATATGCGTTCAAAATGTCGATGTTCATGTGTCCTGCAGTTCACACGATGACGCACAGTTTGCTGCGTTCTTCATCGACCCATGAGCCA
>CAKKTE020000462.1:22500-25000 GCA_920105625.2 Clusia tigrina
AAACGAAATATTTTTGTTACCATATTATATTTATATATTTCACTTTTTGCAAATCACATATAGATTTTCTTCATTCAGTTCTGTTTTTAATTAGTTGATATGTTGGGCCTAACTCAACTATAAACCACAACCACTTTTTGCAATATTCAGTTCGAATTTCATATATTTCTCTTTTTGTCTTTGATATTGGTTGGGCCTCACTCAACAACTAAGAAACAAGCACATATTTTGGATTTCAAATGTCGACATTCATCATATATTAATTTCGCTTATTTTATAGTATTGTGTTCTTGGGCCTCACCTCAACTAAGAAACAAGCACATATTTTGCATTTCAAATGTCGACTTCATATATTAAATTTCGCTTATTTTATAGTATTGTGTTCTTGGGCCTCACTCAACTAAAAACAACCACCTTTTCATGTTCAAAGTAGAATTTTTCGCTTATTTTTAGTTTTTTTAGTATGGCTGTTGGGCCTCACTCAACTAAGAAACAAGCACATATTTGGCATTTTCAAATGTCGACATTCATATATTAATTTCGCTTATTTTATAGTATTGTGTTCTTGGGCCTCACTCAACTAAGAAAAAGCACATTTTTTGCATTTTCAAATGTCGACATTCATATATTAATTTCGCTTATTTTATAGTATTGTGTTCTTGGGCCTCACTCAACTAAGAAAAAGCACATTTTTTGCATTTTCAAATGTCGACATTCATATATTAATTTCGCTTATTTTATAGTATTGTGTTCTTGGGCCTCACTCAACTAAGAAACAAGCACATATTTTGCATTTCAAATGTCGACTTCATATATTAAATTTCGCTTGTTTTTAGTATTTAGTATGGTTGTTGGGCCTCACTCAACTAAAAACAACCACCTTTTTTTCATGTTCAAAGTAGAATTTTTCGCTTATTTTTAGTTTTTTAGTATGGTTGTTGGGCCTCACTCAACTAAAAACTACCACTTTTTTTGATGTTCAAAGTAGAATTTTTCGCTTATTTTCAGTTTTTTAGTATGGTTGTTGGGCCTCACTCAACTAAAAACTACCACTTTTTGATGTTCAAAGTAGAATTTTTTGCTTGTTGTTTTTGGTGTTGTTGGGCCCCACTCAACATCGGATTTCAACATTTTGCCATTCAGGTCGACCAACTACATAGATTTCTTGGCGGTAACATCTTATCTTAGTTTTTTTGTATGAAAAATTTTTCAATTTACAAAAATATTGTTTTAATTGATATTTAACTTCACATCATTACTTGGAGGGCCCCACTCAACTACCAAACCACCACTTTTTGCCATTCAGGTCGACCAACTATATAGATTTCTTGGCGGTAACATCTTATCTTAGTTTTTTTGTATGGAAAATTTTTCAATTTACCAAAATATTGTTTTAATTAATATTTAAGTTCATATCATTAGTTGGAGGGCCCCACTCAACTACCAAACCACCACTTTTTGCCATTCAGGTCGACCAACTATATAGATTTCTTGGCGGTAACATCTTATCTTAGTTTTTTTGTATGAAAAATTTTTCAATTTACAAAAATATTGTTTTAATTGATATTTAACTTTATATCATTACTTGGAGGGCCCCACTCAACTACCAAACCACCACTTTTTGCCATTCAGGTCGACCAACTATATAGATTTCTTGGCGGTAACATCTTATCTTAGTTTTTTTGTATGGAAAATTTTTAAATTTACAAAAATATTGTTTAAATGAATTTTAAAGTTTATTTCCATAATTGGCGGGTCTCACCCAACTACCGGACCACCACTTTTTGCCATTCAGGTCGAGTAAATGTATAGATTTCTCATATTTAAGTAACATACACACCTAGTTGGGACTTATAATTAGCACACTCAGAAGAAATAGCAACGTTAGAATTTTGAAATTTCCACAAAAACTGTCCAAATTAATTCCAACAAAATTGTCTAGATTGATTCCAAGTTAGTTGTGTAAATTAATTAAAACATTCAAAGCGAAAAAATTTGTGGATTTCTCACTTTAAATTGACACACACCCAAATGGGACTTATAATTAGCACACCTAGGTTGGACATATAAATAGCACACCAAAGTGGACATATAATTAGCACACCTTGTTGCCACTTATAATTAGCACACCTAGGTGGGACTTATAATTAGCACACCTCCGTTATTATTTGAGAGATGTACCGCCTCAGTAAAAACTCCCCAATTGGATATGTACCGCCTCAGTCAAACTCCCCACCTGGATATGTGACTTATAATTAGCACACCTTGTTGGGACTTATAATTAGCACACCCAAGTGGACTTATAAATAGCACACCCAAATGGATTTATAATTAGCACACCTCCGTTATTATTTGAGAGATGTACCGCCTCAGTCAAACTCCCCACCTGGATATGTCCTTGAATTGAAAAAACTGTCCAAATTAATTCCAACAAAATTGTCTAGATTAATTCCAAGTTAGTTGTGTAAATTAATTAAAACATTGGTATCGAAAAAATTTG
>CAKKTE020000462.1:40000-42500 GCA_920105625.2 Clusia tigrina
AATTTTTGTTCAATAAATCATTTACTTTAGCGGTAATGTATAGGTATACAACTTGAGCGCCATCCATTTTAAGGGCTAGTTGCTTCGGCAGGTGAGTTGTTACACACTCCTTAGCGGATTACGACTTCCATGTCCACCGTCCTGCTGTTTTAAGCAACCAACGCCTTTCATGGTTTCTGTATGAGTTGTTAATTTGGGCACCGTAACATTACGTTTGGTTCATCCCACAGCGCCAGTTCTGCTTACCAAAAGTGGCCCACTGGGCACAATATATCATAACTTTAACCTTCATATCAAGAAAGGTAAAGTTCTTACCCATTTAAAGTTTGAGAATAGGTTAAGATCGTTTCGACCCTAAGGCCTCTAATCATTCGCTTTACCAGATAAGATTATTTCAATAATCTATTTTTGCACCAGCTATCCTGAGGGAAACTTCGGAGGGAACCAGCTACTAGATGGTTCGATTGGTCTTACGCCCCTATACTCAATTCTGACAATCGATTTGCACGTCAGAACTGCTTCGGTCTTCCATCAGGGTTTCCCCTGACTTCAACCTGATCAAGTATAGTTCACCATCTTTCGGGTCACAGCATATATGCTCAAGGTACGCTCTAGTTAGAGGATATAAATAATATTAAAAATACTATTATACCATAACTGTATAGAACGCCCTGGGATTGAATTAATATATAAAATATTCATATAAAAATTAATCCCATTTTATAAATAAAAGTTAAGTTAATTATGCCATTGGGTTTTGTATTATATTCCCAATGACTTGCACATATGTTAGACTCCTTGGTCCGTGTTTCAAGACGGGTCCCGAAGGTATCCTGAATCTTTCGCATTGTTAATCATATAATAAGTGCATATAATAAAATGATATATATATATATATCTCATATTTGTAAAATTCAATTAAGAATTTAAGCACTATATAATATTAAATCTATCAACACTTTATCAAATTATTCAATATTTATTCTATGTTAATCTATATTAAAATAAATCAATTTGAATAAACTTAAATTAAATAATCTTATGATAAATATGGATCATATGCTAATAGATTACAATGTACTTATATGGAAAAAATGCACACCATTACTATAATATTTTTAACATATCACAGTTATAATGATGAATTTTCCATAATGTATATTCAGGTTCATCGGGCTTAACCTCTAAGCAGTTTCACGTACTATTTAACTCTCTATTCAGAGTTCTTTTCAACTTTCCCTCACGGTACTTGTTTACTATCGGTCTCATGGTTATATTTAGTTTTAGATGGAGTTTACCACCCACTTAGTGCTGCACTATCAAGCAACACGACTCTTTGGAAACACCTTCTAGTAATCATTAACGTTATACGGGCCTGGCACCCTCTATGGGTAAATGGCCTCATTTAAGAAGGACTTAAATCGATAATTTCTCATACTAGATTTAAGATGTTCCATACACTGCATCTCACATTTGCCATTAAAACAAAGTGACTTAGTGCTGAACTATTTTCTTTTCGCTCGCCGCTACTAAGAAAATCCTTGTTAGTTTCTTTTCCTCCCCTCATTAATATGCTTAAATTCAGGGGGTAATCCCATATGAGTTGAGGTTGTATAATAAAATATATATATATGTGATATATAAATTAAATATAAAATTTTTCATAAAATCCAATAATCTCTCTTTTTTTTGTTTGGACAAAATATTTATTTTTTCTTATATATTTTTCTTGAATAATTCTTTAATATAATATTTTTTTGAATTAATGTGTGTGTATGTGGAAAAGTCCCATTTTAAACAAAAAAAAAAATTTAAAAAATTTTTTTATGCTAAGACTTTCACAAAAAATCACATTAAAAATATTATAAAACTATTCATAATATATAAAATAAAAAAGAGAATTTTTATAAGAATTCAAATTCTTACTTTTTTGTTGTATTTGGATTTTTTGTTTTTTAATTTTCACTTAATATTATGCATATTATAATAAAATATATTATGCAATAATATAACATGTGCTTGAAATTTTATTTTCCATATTAGTTTTCTTCATATATTTTTGATGAATCAAAAAATAAAACAGGAAAAAAGAATTTATAATTCTTTCTCTTTTAAAATAAAATAAGCAACTTTTTTAGCAAAGTCTTACAACCCTCAACCATATGTAGTCCAAGCAGCACTTCAAAATTAATTAAAGTACATCACAGCATGGACTGCGATATGCGTTCAAAATGTCGATGTTCATGTGTCCTGCAGTTCACACGATGACGCACAGTTTGCTGCGTTCTTCATCGACCCATGAGCCAAGTGATCCACCGCTTAGAGTGAATATTTTTTTCTTTGTATTATTTTCATCAATTTCATTTCGTTAATTTTTGTAATTTATTGAGTGGAAAAATATTATAAAAATTTATATAATATTTTTTTTGTTACCCATCACAATAATATTTTTTTATTTATACAAACATTATACTGTTGCGAATGTCCTGCAAAAATTCAA
>CAKKTE020000462.1:45000-47500 GCA_920105625.2 Clusia tigrina
AAAAACATCACAACTTATTTAAAAATTTTCATTTATTTAGAATAATACAACATAACGTAGTATATATTTCTAAAATATCAATTTTGTTCCTTATATGAACTTTGTTTTGGCATTTATTATTTAATATACTTTTTTAATAGTATATTTTCACATATATATTTTTGTTGATATGAAATTAAAAATTTCATTTTTTCTTAATAACTCTACTTTAAATGTGGTACTTAAAAGTATGTAAAAGAAAATTGCAATTTTTTTATATTTTTTTATAACTTTTATATGAATGAGTTTTTTGTTGTGAAACAAATAATACAAACCATATTTAGATATAAAAATATATATTATGTTGACAACTGATTTAGACCCGGATATATAATATTACTTTATTATCACGTATCTATCAATTTACAATGAATATTTGAAAAATTCAACATTTTTAAAATAAAAACTATGAACATTTTCAACAATAATTGGCGCGGCCAACACCACACATTCGTGCCCAAAAAATCATATAATCAAATTTTTGTTTATGATTATAGAGTAAATATATATATTATATATATATATATATATATATATATATATAAAACTACTATAATCTCTTTTTTATTATATATAATAATATAATAATACTTTTTCTTTCTCATATAAAAACCATATATTTTAATTGTTTGTTGGCTGCTGCCCACAAACACACAACATTTCTTCATTTCATAAACGAAATATTTTTGTTACCATATTATATTTATATATTTCACTTTTTGCAAATCACATATAGATTTTCTTCATTCAGTTCTGTTTTTAATTAGTTGATATGTTGGGCCTAACTCAACTATAAACCACAACCACTTTTTGCAATATTCAGTTCGAATTTCATATATTTCTCTTTTTGTCTTTGATATTGGTTGGGCCTCACTCAACAACTAAGAAACAAGCACATATTTTGGATTTCAAATGTCGACATTCATCATATATTAATTTCGCTTATTTTATAGTATTGTGTTCTTGGGCCTCACCTCAACTAAGAAACAAGCACATATTTTGCATTTCAAATGTCGACTTCATATATTAAATTTCGCTTATTTTATAGTATTGTGTTCTTGGGCCTCACTCAACTAAAAACAACCACCTTTTCATGTTCAAAGTAGAATTTTTCGCTTATTTTTAGTTTTTTTAGTATGGCTGTTGGGCCTCACTCAACTAAGAAACAAGCACATATTTGGCATTTTCAAATGTCGACATTCATATATTAATTTCGCTTATTTTATAGTATTGTGTTCTTGGGCCTCACTCAACTAAGAAAAAGCACATTTTTTGCATTTTCAAATGTCGACATTCATATATTAATTTCGCTTATTTTATAGTATTGTGTTCTTGGGCCTCACTCAACTAAGAAAAAGCACATTTTTTGCATTTTCAAATGTCGACATTCATATATTAATTTCGCTTATTTTATAGTATTGTGTTCTTGGGCCTCACTCAACTAAGAAACAAGCACATATTTTGCATTTCAAATGTCGACTTCATATATTAAATTTCGCTTGATTTTAGTATTTAGTATGGTTGTTGGGCCTCACTCAACTAAAAACAACCACCTTTTTTTCATGTTCAAAGTAGAATTTTTCGCTTATTTTTAGTTTTTTAGTATGGTTGTTGGGCCTCACTCAACTAAAAACTACCACTTTTTTTGATGTTCAAAGTAGAATTTTTCGCTTATTTTTAGTTTTTTAGTATGGTTGTTGGGCCTCACTCAACTAAAAACTACCACTTTTTGATGTTCAAAGTAGAATTTTTTGCTTGTTGTTTTTGGTGTTGTTGGGCCCCACTCAACATCGGATTTCAACATTTTGCCATTCAGGTCGACCAACTACATAGATTTCTTGGCGGTAACATCTTATCTTAGTTTTTTTGTATGAAAAATTTTTCAATTTACAAAAATATTGTTTTAATTGATATTTAACTTCACATCATTACTTGGAGGGCCCCACTCAACTACCAAACCACCACTTTTTGCCATTCAGGTCGACCAACTATATAGATTTCTTGGCGGTAACATCTTATCTTAGTTTTTTTGTATGGAAAATTTTTCAATTTACCAAAATATTGTTTTAATTAATATTTAAGTTCATATCATTAGTTGGAGGGCCCCACTCAACTACCAAACCACCACTTTTTGCCATTCAGGTCGACCAACTATATAGATTTCTTGGCGGTAACATCTTATCTTAGTTTTTTTGTATGAAAAATTTTTCAATTTACAAAAATATTGTTTTAATTGATATTTAACTTTATATCATTACTTGGAGGGCCCCACTCAACTACCAAACCACCACTTTTTGCCATTCAGGTCGACCAACTATATAGATTTCTTGGCGGTAACATCTTATCTTAGTTTTTTTGTATGGAAAATTTTTAAATTTACAAAAATATTGTTTAAATGAATTTTAAAGTTTATTTCCATAATTGGCGGGTCTCACCCAACTACCGGACCACCACTTTTTGC
>CAKKTE020000463.1:12500-15000 GCA_920105625.2 Clusia tigrina
CATTTGGGTGTGTGTCAATTTAATGTGAGAAAACTAAAAATTTTTTCACTTTGAATGATGGAATTAATTTACACAATTAACTTGGAATTAATCTGGACAATTTTGTTGGAATTAATTTGGACAGTTTTTGTGTAAATTTCAAAATTCTATAGTTGCTATTTCATCTGGGTGTGCTAATTATAAGTCCCACCTAGGTGTGCTAATTATAAGTCCCACCTAGGTGTGCTAATTACATGTCCCACCTAGGTGTGCTAATTATAAGTCCAACCTAGGTGTGCTAATTATAAGTCCCATTTGGGTGTGTGTCAATTTAAAGTGAGAAATCTACAAATTTTTTCGATACCAATGTTTTAATTAATTTACACAACTAACTTGGAATTAATCTAGACAATTTTGTTGGAATTACTTTGGACAGTTTTTTCAATTCAAGGACATATCCAGGTGGGGAGTTCGACTGAGGCGGTACATCTCTCAAATAATAACGGAGGTGTGCTAATTATAAGTCCCACCTAGGTGTGCTAATTATAAGTGGCAACAAGGTGTGCTAATTATATGTCCACTTTGGTGTGCTATTTATATGTCCAACCTAGGTGTGCTAATTATAAGTCCCATTTGGGTGTGTGTCAATTTAAAGTGAGAAATCCACAAATTTTTTCGCTTTGAATGTTTTAATTAATTTACACAACTAACTTGGAATCAATCTAGACAATTTTGTTGGAATTAATTTGGACAGTTTTTGTGGAAATTTCAAAATTCTAACGTTGCTATTTCTTCTGAGTGTGCTAATTATAAGTCCCAACTAGGTGTGTATGTTACTTAAATATGAGAAATCTATACATTTACTCGACCTGAATGGCAAAAAGTGGTGGTCCGGTAGTTGGGTGAGACCCGCCAATTATGGAAATAAACTTTAAAATTCATTTAAACAATATTTTTGTAAATTTAAAAATTTTCCATACAAAAAAACTAAGATAAGATGTTACCGCCAAGAAATCTATATAGTTGGTCGACCTGAATGGCAAAAAGTGGTGGTTTGGTAGTTGAGTGGGGCCCTCCAAGTAATGATATAAAGTTAAATATCAATTAAAACAATATTTTTGTAAATTGAAAAATTTTTCATACAAAAAAACTAAGATAAGATGTTACCGCCAAGAAATCTATATAGTTGGTCGACCTGAATGGCAAAAAGTGGTGGTTTGGTAGTTGAGTGGGGCCCTCCAACTAATGATATGAACTTAAATATTAATTAAAACAATATTTTGGTAAATTGAAAAATTTTCCATACAAAAAAACTAAGATAAGATGTTACCGCCAAGAAATCTATATAGTTGGTCGACCTGAATGGCAAAAAGTGGTGGTTTGGTAGTTGAGTGGGGCCCTCCAAGTAATGATGTGAAGTTAAATATCAATTAAAACAATATTTTTGTAAATTGAAAAATTTTTCATACAAAAAAACTAAGATAAGATGTTACCGCCAAGAAATCTATGTAGTTGGTCGACCTGAATGGCAAAATGTTGAAATCCGATGTTGAGTGGGGCCCAACAACACCAAAAACAACAAGCAAAAAATTCTACTTTGAACATCAAAAAGTGGTAGTTTTTAGTTGAGTGAGGCCCAACAACCATACTAAAAAACTAAAAATAAGCGAAAAATTCTACTTTGAACATCAAAAAAAGTGGTAGTTTTTAGTTGAGTGAGGCCCAACAACCATACTAAAAAACTAAAAATAAGCGAAAAATTCTACTTTGAACATGAAAAAAAGGTGGTTGTTTTTAGTTGAGTGAGGCCCAACAACCATACTAAATACTAAAAACAAGCGAAATTTAATATATGAAGTCGACATTTGAAATGCAAAATATGTGCTTGTTTCTTAGTTGAGTGAGGCCCAAGAACACAATACTATAAAATAAGCGAAATTAATATATGAATGTCGACATTTGAAAATGCAAAAAATGTGCTTTTTCTTAGTTGAGTGAGGCCCAAGAACACAATACTATAAAATAAGCGAAATTAATATATGAATGTCGACATTTGAAAATGCAAAAAATGTGCTTTTTCTTAGTTGAGTGAGGCCCAAGAACACAATACTATAAAATAAGCGAAATTAATATATGAATGTCGACATTTGAAAATGCCAAATATGTGCTTGTTTCTTAGTTGAGTGAGGCCCAACAGCCATACTAAAAAAACTAAAAATAAGCGAAAAATTCTACTTTGAACATGAAAAGGTGGTTGTTTTTAGTTGAGTGAGGCCCAAGAACACAATACTATAAAATAAGCGAAATTTAATATATGAAGTCGACATTTGAAATGCAAAATATGTGCTTGTTTCTTAGTTGAGGTGAGGCCCAAGAACACAATACTATAAAATAAGCGAAATTAATATATGATGAATGTCGACATTTGAAATCCAAAATATGTGCTTGTTTCTTAGTTGTTGAGTGAGGCCCAACCAATATCAAAGACAAAAAGAGAAATATATGAAATTCGAACTGAATA
>CAKKTE020000463.1:22500-25000 GCA_920105625.2 Clusia tigrina
CGAACTTGATTATTTAGAGGAAGTAAAAGTCGTAACAAGGTTTCCGTAGGTGAACCTGCGGAAGGATCATTAATGTAAAAAAAATGTCCTATCTGAAAGATATCTATAAATTAAAAAGAAAGTGGATACTAACTACTATACTATATTTATTTATAGTAGTCCTCTTTTTTCACATTTGTATTGCGCGCATAGAAAGAGAAAAAAATTCTTTTTTTGCATACAAATATATATATATATATGTATATATAATATATATACTAAATGAAAAAGAGTATATAATATAAAATATTATATACAAAAATTATATTGTACACTACAATATATAAGCAAAAAAATAAGGAAGAGAAATCTTCCTTTTTTTTATTAACAATTTTGTGTATTGCGCATAGAAAAATTTTGAAAATTTTTTTTGCCAATTACAAAAAAAATCCACAAAAGAAACAAACATTAAATAGTTGTACTTACCTAATATATATATATATATTTCATATATATATTATATTTAGTAAGTTCTCAAATGCATTAAATTTTTGAATTTTTGCAGGACATTCGCAACAGTATAATGTTTGTATAAATAAAAAAATATTATTGTGATGGGTAACAAAAAAAATATTATATAAATTTTTATAATATTTTTCCACTCAATAAATTACAAAAATTAACGAAATGAAATTGATGAAAATAATACAAAGAAAAAAATATTCACTCTAAGCGGTGGATCACTTGGCTCATGGGTCGATGAAGAACGCAGCAAACTGTGCGTCATCGTGTGAACTGCAGGACACATGAACATCGACATTTTGAACGCATATCGCAGTCCATGCTGTGATGTACTTTAATTAATTTTGAAGTGCTGCTTGGACTACATATGGTTGAGGGTTGTAAGACTTTGCTAAAAAAGTTGCTTATTTTATTTTAAAAGAGAAAGAATTATAAATTCTTTTTTCCTGTTTTATTTTTTGATTCATCAAAAATATATGAAGAAAACTAATATGGAAAATAAAATTTCAAGCACATGTTATATTATTGCATAATATATTTTATTATAATATGCATAATATTAAGTGAAAATTAAAAAACAAAAAATCCAAATACAACAAAAAAGTAAGAATTTGAATTCTTATAAAAATTCTCTTTTTTATTTTATATATTATGAATAGTTTTATAATATTTTTAATGTGATTTTTTGTGAAAGTCTTAGCATAAAAAAATTTTTTAAATTTTTTTTTTGTTTAAAATGGGACTTTTCCACATACACACACATTAATTCAAAAAAATATTATATTAAAGAATTATTCAAGAAAAATATATAAGAAAAAATAAATATTTTGTCCAAACAAAAAAAAGAGAGATTATTGGATTTTATGAAAAATTTTATATTTAATTTATATATCACATATATATATATTTTATTATACAACCTCAACTCATATGGGATTACCCCCTGAATTTAAGCATATTAATGAGGGGAGGAAAAGAAACTAACAAGGATTTTCTTAGTAGCGGCGAGCGAAAAGAAAATAGTTCAGCACTAAGTCACTTTGTTTTAATGGCAAATGTGAGATGCAGTGTATGGAACATCTTAAATCTAGTATGAGAAATTATCGATTTAAGTCCTTCTTAAATGAGGCCATTTACCCATAGAGGGTGCCAGGCCCGTATAACGTTAATGATTACTAGAAGGTGTTTCCAAAGAGTCGTGTTGCTTGATAGTGCAGCACTAAGTGGGTGGTAAACTCCATCTAAAACTAAATATAACCATGAGACCGATAGTAAACAAGTACCGTGAGGGAAAGTTGAAAAGAACTCTGAATAGAGAGTTAAATAGTACGTGAAACTGCTTAGAGGTTAAGCCCGATGAACCTGAATATACATTATGGAAAATTCATCATTATAACTGTGATATGTTAAAAATATTATAGTAATGGTGTGCATTTTTTCCATATAAGTACATTGTAATCTATTAGCATATGATCCATATTTATCATAAGATTATTTAATTTAAGTTTATTCAAATTGATTTATTTTAATATAGATTAACATAGAATAAATATTGAATAATTTGATAAAGTGTTGATAGATTTAATATTATATAGTGCTTAAATTCTTAATTGAATTTTACAAATATGAGATATATATATATATATCATTTTATTGTATGCACTTATTATATGATTAACAATGCGAAAGATTCAGGATACCTTCGGGACCCGTCTTGAAACACGGACCAAGGAGTCTAACATATGTGCAAGTCATTGGGAATATAATACAAAACCCAATGGCATAATTAACTTAACTTTTATTTATAAAATGGGATTAATTTTTATATGAATATTTTATATATTAATTCAATCCCAGGGCGTTCTATACAGTTATGGTATAATAGTATTTTTAATATTATTTATATCCTCTAACTAGAGCGTACCTTGAGCATATATGCTGTGACCCGAAAGATGGTGAACTATACTTGATCAGGTTGAAGTCAGGGGAAACCCTGATG
>CAKKTE020000463.1:35000-37500 GCA_920105625.2 Clusia tigrina
TTTGCTAAAAAAGTTGCTTATTTTATTTTAAAAGAGAAAGAATTATAAATTCTTTTTTCCTGTTTTATTTTTTGATTCATCAAAAATATATGAAGAAAACTAATATGGAAAATAAAATTTCAAGCACATGTTATATTATTGCATAATATATTTTATTATAATATGCATAATATTAAGTGAAAATTAAAAAACAAAAAATCCAAATACAACAAAAAAGTAAGAATTTGAATTCTTATAAAAATTCTCTTTTTTATTTTATATATTATGAATAGTTTTATAATATTTTTAATGTGATTTTTTGTGAAAGTCTTAGCATAAAAAAATTTTTTAAATTTTTTTTTTTGTTTAAAATGGGACTTTTCCACATACACACACATTAATTCAAAAAAATATTATATTAAAGAATTATTCAAGAAAAATATATAAGAAAAAATAAATATTTTGTCCAAACAAAAAAAAGAGAGATTATTGGATTTTATGAAAAATTTTATATTTAATTTATATATCACATATATATATATTTTATTATACAACCTCAACTCATATGGGATTACCCCCTGAATTTAAGCATATTAATGAGGGGAGGAAAAGAAACTAACAAGGATTTTCTTAGTAGCGGCGAGCGAAAAGAAAATAGTTCAGCACTAAGTCACTTTGTTTTAATGGCAAATGTGAGATGCAGTGTATGGAACATCTTAAATCTAGTATGAGAAATTATCGATTTAAGTCCTTCTTAAATGAGGCCATTTACCCATAGAGGGTGCCAGGCCCGTATAACGTTAATGATTACTAGAAGGTGTTTCCAAAGAGTCGTGTTGCTTGATAGTGCAGCACTAAGTGGGTGGTAAACTCCATCTAAAACTAAATATAACCATGAGACCGATAGTAAACAAGTACCGTGAGGGAAAGTTGAAAAGAACTCTGAATAGAGAGTTAAATAGTACGTGAAACTGCTTAGAGGTTAAGCCCGATGAACCTGAATATACATTATGGAAAATTCATCATTATAACTGTGATATGTTAAAAATATTATAGTAATGGTGTGCATTTTTTCCATATAAGTACATTGTAATCTATTAGCATATGATCCATATTTATCATAAGATTATTTAATTTAAGTTTATTCAAATTGATTTATTTTAATATAGATTAACATAGAATAAATATTGAATAATTTGATAAAGTGTTGATAGATTTAATATTATATAGTGCTTAAATTCTTAATTGAATTTTACAAATATGAGATATATATATATATATCATTTTATTGTATGCACTTATTATATGATTAACAATGCGAAAGATTCAGGATACCTTCGGGACCCGTCTTGAAACACGGACCAAGGAGTCTAACATATGTGCAAGTCATTGGGAATATAATACAAAACCCAATGGCATAATTAACTTAACTTTTATTTATAAAATGGGATTAATTTTTATATGAATATTTTATATATTAATTCAATCCCAGGGCGTTCTATACAGTTATGGTATAATAGTATTTTTAATATTATTTATATCCTCTAACTAGAGCGTACCTTGAGCATATATGCTGTGACCCGAAAGATGGTGAACTATACTTGATCAGGTTGAAGTCAGGGGAAACCCTGATGGAAGACCGAAGCAGTTCTGACGTGCAAATCGATTGTCAGAATTGAGTATAGGGGCGTAAGACCAATCGAACCATCTAGTAGCTGGTTCCCTCCGAAGTTTCCCTCAGGATAGCTGGTGCAAAAATAGATTATTGAAATAATCTTATCTGGTAAAGCGAATGATTAGAGGCCTTAGGGTCGAAACGATCTTAACCTATTCTCAAACTTTAAATGGGTAAGAACTTTACCTTTCTTGATATGAAGGTTAAAGTTATGATATATTGTGCCCAGTGGGCCACTTTTGGTAAGCAGAACTGGCGCTGTGGGATGAACCAAACGTAATGTTACGGTGCCCAAATTAACAACTCATACAGAAACCATGAAAGGCGTTGGTTGCTTAAAACAGCAGGACGGTGGACATGGAAGTCGTAATCCGCTAAGGAGTGTGTAACAACTCACCTGCCGAAGCAACTAGCCCTTAAAATGGATGGCGCTCAAGTTGTATACCTATACATTACCGCTAAAGTAAATGATTTATTGAACAAAAATTTTTTTCTCAATAGATTTTGAAACTTTAGTGAGTAGGAGGGTACAATGGTGTGCTTAGAAGTGTTTGGCGTAAGCCTACATGGAGCCGCCATTGGTACAGATCTTGGTGGTAGTAGCAAATAATCGAATGAGACCTTGGAGGACTGAAGTGGAGAAGGGTTTCGTGTGAACAGTGGTTGATCACGAGTTAGTCGGTCCTAAGTTTAAGGCGAAAGCTGAAAATTTTCAAGTTAAAAAATATCCTATATATATAATATATATTGTATGTAATAAAACACTTGATTTTTTTTGAACGAAAGGGAATACGGTTCCAATTCCGTAACCTGTTGAGTATCCGTTTGTTATTAAAAATGGGCCTT
>CAKKTE020000463.1:52500-55000 GCA_920105625.2 Clusia tigrina
CCCACCTAGGTGTGCTAATTATAAGTGGCAACAAGGTGTGCTAATTATATGTCCACTTTGGTGTGCTATTTATATGTCCAACCTAGGTGTGCTAATTATAAGTCCCATTTGGGTGTGTGTCAATTTAAAGTGAGAAATCCACAAATTTTTTCGCTTTGAATGTTTTAATTAATTTACACAACTAACTTGGAATCAATCTAGACAATTTTGTTGGAATTAATTTGGACAGTTTTTGTGGAAATTTCAAAATTCTAACGTTGCTATTTCTTCTGAGTGTGCTAATTATAAGTCCCAACTAGGTGTGTATGTTACTTAAATATGAGAAATCTATACATTTACTCGACCTGAATGGCAAAAAGTGGTGGTCCGGTAGTTGGGTGAGACCCGCCAATTATGGAAATAAACTTTAAAATTCATTTAAACAATATTTTTGTAAATTTAAAAATTTTCCATACAAAAAAACTAAGATAAGATTACCGCCAAGAAATCTATATAGTTGGTCGACCTGAATGGCAAAAAGTGGTGGTTTGGTAGTTGAGTGGGGCCCTCCAAGTAATGATATAAAGTTAAATATCAATTAAAACAATATTTTTGTAAATTGAAAAATTTTTCATACAAAAAAACTAAGATAAGATGTTACCGCCAAGAAATCTATATAGTTGGTCGACCTGAATGGCAAAAAGTGGTGGTTTGGTAGTTGAGTGGGGCCCTCCAACTAATGATATGAACTTAAATATTAATTAAAACAATATTTTGGTAAATTGAAAAATTTTCCATACAAAAAAACTAAGATAAGATGTTACCGCCAAGAAATCTATATAGTTGGTCGACCTGAATGGCAAAAAGTGGTGGTTTGGTAGTTGAGTGGGGCCCTCCAAGTAATGATGTGAAGTTAAATATCAATTAAAACAATATTTTTGTAAATTGAAAAATTTTTCATACAAAAAAACTAAGATAAGATGTTACCGCCAAGAAATCTATGTAGTTGGTCGACCTGAATGGCAAAATGTTGAAATCCGATGTTGAGTGGGGCCCAACAACACCAAAAACAACAAGCAAAAAATTCTACTTTGAACATCAAAAAGTGGTAGTTTTTAGTTGAGTGAGGCCCAACAACCATACTAAAAAACTAAAAATAAGCGAAAAATTCTACTTTGAACATCAAAAAAAGTGGTAGTTTTTAGTTGAGTGAGGCCCAACAACCATACTAAAAAACTAAAAATAAGCGAAAAATTCTACTTTGAACATGAAAAAAAGGTGGTTGTTTTTAGTTGAGTGAGGCCCAACAACCATACTAAATACTAAAAACAAGCGAAATTTAATATATGAAGTCGACATTTGAAATGCAAAATATGTGCTTGTTTCTTAGTTGAGTGAGGCCCAAGAACACAATACTATAAAATAAGCGAAATTAATATATGAATGTCGACATTTGAAAATGCAAAAAATGTGCTTTTTCTTAGTTGAGTGAGGCCCAAGAACACAATACTATAAAATAAGCGAAATTAATATATGAATGTCGACATTTGAAAATGCAAAAAATGTGCTTTTTCTTAGTTGAGTGAGGCCCAAGAACACAATACTATAAAATAAGCGAAATTAATATATGAATGTCGACATTTGAAAATGCCAAATATGTGCTTGTTTCTTAGTTGAGTGAGGCCCAACAGCCATACTAAAAAAACTAAAAATAAGCGAAAAATTCTACTTTGAACATGAAAAGGTGGTTGTTTTTAGTTGAGTGAGGCCCAAGAACACAATACTATAAAATAAGCGAAATTTAATATATGAAGTCGACATTTGAAATGCAAAATATGTGCTTGTTTCTTAGTTGAGGTGAGGCCCAAGAACACAATACTATAAAATAAGCGAAATTAATATATGATGAATGTCGACATTTGAAATCCAAAATATGTGCTTGTTTCTTAGTTGTTGAGTGAGGCCCAACCAATATCAAAGACAAAAAGAGAAATATATGAAATTCGAACTGAATATTGCAAAAAGTGGTTGTGGTTTATAGTTGAGTTAGGCCCAACATATCAACTAATTAAAAACAGAACTGAATGAAGAAAATCTATATGTGATTTGCAAAAAGTGAAATATATAAATATAATATGGTAACAAAAATATTTCGTTTATGAAATGAAGAAATGTTGTGTGTTTGTGGGCAGCAGCCAACAAACAATTAAAATATATGGTTTTTATATGAGAAAGAAAAAGTATTATTATATTATTATATATAATAAAAAAGAGATTATAGTAGTTTTATATATATATATATATATATATATATATATATATAATATATATATTTACTCTATAATCATAAACAAAAATTTGATTATATGATTTTTTGGGCACGAATGTGTGGTGTTGGCCGCGCCAATTATTGTTGAAAATGTTCATAGTTTTTATTTTAAAAATGTTGAATTTTTCAAATATTCATTGTAAATTGATAGATACGTGATAATAAAGTAATATTATATATCCGGGTCTAAAT
>CAKKTE020000463.1:57500-60000 GCA_920105625.2 Clusia tigrina
GTATTGCGCGCATAGAAAGAGAAAAAAATTCTTTTTTTGCATACAAATATATATATATATATGTATATATAATATATATACTAAATGAAAAAGAGTATATAATATAAAATATTATATACAAAAATTATATTGTACACTACAATATATAAGCAAAAAAATAAGGAAGAGAAATCTTCCTTTTTTTTATTAACAATTTTGTGTATTGCGCATAGAAAAATTTTGAAAATTTTTTTTGCCAATTACAAAAAAAATCCACAAAAGAAACAAACATTAAATAGTTGTACTTACCTAATATATATATATATATTTCATATATATATTATATTTAGTAAGTTCTCAAATGCATTAAATTTTTGAATTTTTGCAGGACATTCGCAACAGTATAATGTTTGTATAAATAAAAAAATATTATTGTGATGGGTAACAAAAAAAATATTATATAAATTTTTATAATATTTTTCCACTCAATAAATTACAAAAATTAACGAAATGAAATTGATGAAAATAATACAAAGAAAAAAATATTCACTCTAAGCGGTGGATCACTTGGCTCATGGGTCGATGAAGAACGCAGCAAACTGTGCGTCATCGTGTGAACTGCAGGACACATGAACATCGACATTTTGAACGCATATCGCAGTCCATGCTGTGATGTACTTTAATTAATTTTGAAGTGCTGCTTGGACTACATATGGTTGAGGGTTGTAAGACTTTGCTAAAAAAGTTGCTTATTTTATTTTAAAAGAGAAAGAATTATAAATTCTTTTTTCCTGTTTTATTTTTTGATTCATCAAAAATATATGAAGAAAACTAATATGGAAAATAAAATTTCAAGCACATGTTATATTATTGCATAATATATTTTATTATAATATGCATAATATTAAGTGAAAATTAAAAAACAAAAAATCCAAATACAACAAAAAAGTAAGAATTTGAATTCTTATAAAAATTCTCTTTTTTATTTTATATATTATGAATAGTTTTATAATATTTTTAATGTGATTTTTTGTGAAAGTCTTAGCATAAAAAAATTTTTTAAATTTTTTTTTTTGTTTAAAATGGGACTTTTCCACATACACACACATTAATTCAAAAAAATATTATATTAAAGAATTATTCAAGAAAAATATATAAGAAAAAATAAATATTTTGTCCAAACAAAAAAAAGAGAGATTATTGGATTTTATGAAAAATTTTATATTTAATTTATATATCACATATATATATATTTTATTATACAACCTCAACTCATATGGGATTACCCCCTGAATTTAAGCATATTAATGAGGGGAGGAAAAGAAACTAACAAGGATTTTCTTAGTAGCGGCGAGCGAAAAGAAAATAGTTCAGCACTAAGTCACTTTGTTTTAATGGCAAATGTGAGATGCAGTGTATGGAACATCTTAAATCTAGTATGAGAAATTATCGATTTAAGTCCTTCTTAAATGAGGCCATTTACCCATAGAGGGTGCCAGGCCCGTATAACGTTAATGATTACTAGAAGGTGTTTCCAAAGAGTCGTGTTGCTTGATAGTGCAGCACTAAGTGGGTGGTAAACTCCATCTAAAACTAAATATAACCATGAGACCGATAGTAAACAAGTACCGTGAGGGAAAGTTGAAAAGAACTCTGAATAGAGAGTTAAATAGTACGTGAAACTGCTTAGAGGTTAAGCCCGATGAACCTGAATATACATTATGGAAAATTCATCATTATAACTGTGATATGTTAAAAATATTATAGTAATGGTGTGCATTTTTTCCATATAAGTACATTGTAATCTATTAGCATATGATCCATATTTATCATAAGATTATTTAATTTAAGTTTATTCAAATTGATTTATTTTAATATAGATTAACATAGAATAAATATTGAATAATTTGATAAAGTGTTGATAGATTTAATATTATATAGTGCTTAAATTCTTAATTGAATTTTACAAATATGAGATATATATATATATATCATTTTATTGTATGCACTTATTATATGATTAACAATGCGAAAGATTCAGGATACCTTCGGGACCCGTCTTGAAACACGGACCAAGGAGTCTAACATATGTGCAAGTCATTGGGAATATAATACAAAACCCAATGGCATAATTAACTTAACTTTTATTTATAAAATGGGATTAATTTTTATATGAATATTTTATATATTAATTCAATCCCAGGGCGTTCTATACAGTTATGGTATAATAGTATTTTTAATATTATTTATATCCTCTAACTAGAGCGTACCTTGAGCATATATGCTGTGACCCGAAAGATGGTGAACTATACTTGATCAGGTTGAAGTCAGGGGAAACCCTGATGGAAGACCGAAGCAGTTCTGACGTGCAAATCGATTGTCAGAATTGAGTATAGGGGCGTAAGACCAATCGAACCATCTAGTAGCTGGTTCCCTCCGAAGTTTCCCTCAGGATAGCTGGTGCAAAAATAGATTATTGAAATAATCTTATCTGGTAAAGCGAATGATTAGAGGCCTTAGG
>CAKKTE020000463.1:70000-73055 GCA_920105625.2 Clusia tigrina
CCACATACACACACATTAATTCAAAAAAATATTATATTAAAGAATTATTCAAGAAAAATATATAAGAAAAAATAAATATTTTGTCCAAACAAAAAAAAGAGAGATTATTGGATTTTATGAAAAATTTTATATTTAATTTATATATCACATATATATATATTTTATTATACAACCTCAACTCATATGGGATTACCCCCTGAATTTAAGCATATTAATGAGGGGAGGAAAAGAAACTAACAAGGATTTTCTTAGTAGCGGCGAGCGAAAAGAAAATAGTTCAGCACTAAGTCACTTTGTTTTAATGGCAAATGTGAGATGCAGTGTATGGAACATCTTAAATCTAGTATGAGAAATTATCGATTTAAGTCCTTCTTAAATGAGGCCATTTACCCATAGAGGGTGCCAGGCCCGTATAACGTTAATGATTACTAGAAGGTGTTTCCAAAGAGTCGTGTTGCTTGATAGTGCAGCACTAAGTGGGTGGTAAACTCCATCTAAAACTAAATATAACCATGAGACCGATAGTAAACAAGTACCGTGAGGGAAAGTTGAAAAGAACTCTGAATAGAGAGTTAAATAGTACGTGAAACTGCTTAGAGGTTAAGCCCGATGAACCTGAATATACATTATGGAAAATTCATCATTATAACTGTGATATGTTAAAAATATTATAGTAATGGTGTGCATTTTTTCCATATAAGTACATTGTAATCTATTAGCATATGATCCATATTTATCATAAGATTATTTAATTTAAGTTTATTCAAATTGATTTATTTTAATATAGATTAACATAGAATAAATATTGAATAATTTGATAAAGTGTTGATAGATTTAATATTATATAGTGCTTAAATTCTTAATTGAATTTTACAAATATGAGATATATATATATATATCATTTTATTGTATGCACTTATTATATGATTAACAATGCGAAAGATTCAGGATACCTTCGGGACCCGTCTTGAAACACGGACCAAGGAGTCTAACATATGTGCAAGTCATTGGGAATATAATACAAAACCCAATGGCATAATTAACTTAACTTTTATTTATAAAATGGGATTAATTTTTATATGAATATTTTATATATTAATTCAATCCCAGGGCGTTCTATACAGTTATGGTATAATAGTATTTTTAATATTATTTATATCCTCTAACTAGAGCGTACCTTGAGCATATATGCTGTGACCCGAAAGATGGTGAACTATACTTGATCAGGTTGAAGTCAGGGGAAACCCTGATGGAAGACCGAAGCAGTTCTGACGTGCAAATCGATTGTCAGAATTGAGTATAGGGGCGTAAGACCAATCGAACCATCTAGTAGCTGGTTCCCTCCGAAGTTTCCCTCAGGATAGCTGGTGCAAAAATAGATTATTGAAATAATCTTATCTGGTAAAGCGAATGATTAGAGGCCTTAGGGTCGAAACGATCTTAACCTATTCTCAAACTTTAAATGGGTAAGAACTTTACCTTTCTTGATATGAAGGTTAAAGTTATGATATATTGTGCCCAGTGGGCCACTTTTGGTAAGCAGAACTGGCGCTGTGGGATGAACCAAACGTAATGTTACGGTGCCCAAATTAACAACTCATACAGAAACCATGAAAGGCGTTGGTTGCTTAAAACAGCAGGACGGTGGACATGGAAGTCGTAATCCGCTAAGGAGTGTGTAACAACTCACCTGCCGAAGCAACTAGCCCTTAAAATGGATGGCGCTCAAGTTGTATACCTATACATTACCGCTAAAGTAAATGATTTATTGAACAAAAATTTTTTTCTCAATAGATTTTGAAACTTTAGTGAGTAGGAGGGTACAATGGTGTGCTTAGAAGTGTTTGGCGTAAGCCTACATGGAGCCGCCATTGGTACAGATCTTGGTGGTAGTAGCAAATAATCGAATGAGACCTTGGAGGACTGAAGTGGAGAAGGGTTTCGTGTGAACAGTGGTTGATCACGAGTTAGTCGGTCCTAAGTTTAAGGCGAAAGCTGAAAATTTTCAAGTTAAAAAATATCCTATATATATAATATATATTGTATGTAATAAAACACTTGATTTTTTTTGAACGAAAGGGAATACGGTTCCAATTCCGTAACCTGTTGAGTATCCGTTTGTTATTAAAAATGGGCCTTGTGCTCATCCTGGTAACAGGAACGACCATAAAGAAGCCGTCGAGAGATATCAGAAGAGTTTTCTTTTCTGTTTTATAGTCGTACTACCATGGAAGTCTTTCGAAGAGAGATATGGTAGATGGACTAGAAGAGCATGACATTTACTGTTGTGTCGATATTTTCTCCTCGGACCTTGAAAATTTATGGTGGGGACACGCAAACTTCTCAACAGGCCGTACCAATATCCGCAGCTGGTCTCCAAGGTGAAGAGTCTCTAGTCGATAGAATAATGTAGGTAAGGGAAGTCGGCAAATTAGATCCGTAACTTCGGGATAAGGATTGGCTCTGAAGATTGAGATAATCGGGCTTGATTGGGAAGCAATAACCATGGTTTATGTACTCGTTCTGGGTAAATAAAGATTATTAATTTTGTTCCCCGGATAGTTAGTTATGTAACCAATTGTGGAACTTTCTTGCTAAAATTTTTAAAGGAATGGCTTTCGGGTCTATTATCTTTTTAAATTATAACGATTATCAATTAACAATCAATTCAGAACTGGCACGGACTTGGGGAATCCGACTGTCTAATTAAAACAAAGCATTGTGATGGCCCTAACGGGTGTTGACACAATGTGATTTCTGCCCAGTGCTCTGAATGTCAAAGTGAAGAAATTCAAATAAGCGCGGGTCAACGGCGGGAGTAACTATGACTCTCTTAAGGTAGCCAAATGCCTCGTCATCTAATTAGTGACGCGCATGAATGGATTAACGAGATTCCTACTGTCCCATATCTACTATCTAGCGAAACCACAGCCAAGGGAACGGGCTTGGAATAATTAGCGGGGAAAGAAGACCCTGTTGAGCTTGACTCTAATCTGGTAGTGTAAGGAAACATAAGAGGTGTAGAATAAGTGGGAGATGTTTTAACATTTATGTT
>CAKKTE020000464.1:0-63363 GCA_920105625.2 Clusia tigrina
GTCTCTGTAGGCGTCTCAGTCGCTGCCGCTGGCGATTAGCGGATCTGCTGCATTCTCTATGCCAATATCTACCCCTATCTGCCTCAGTCGCCGTCTCAGTCGGCGTCTCAGTCGGGGTCGCAGCCTCTGTCAGCGTCTCTGTAGGCGTCTCAGTCGCTGCCGCTGGCGATTAGCGGATCTGCTGCATTCTCTATGCCTATATCTACCCCTATCTGCCTCAGTCGACGTCTCAGTCGGCGTCGCAGCCTCTGTAGGCGTCGCAGTCGCTGCCGCTGTCGGTTGGGGGTCTGCTGCCTTTTCTATGCCTATATCTACCCCTATCTTCCTAAGTTGGCGTCTCAGTCGGCGTCGCAGCCTCTGTCAGCGTCTCTGTAGACGTCTCAGTCGCTGCCGCTGTCTATTGGGGAGTCTGCTGCTTTCTCTATGCCAATATCTACCCCTATCTGCCTCAGTCGGCGTTGCAGCCTCTGTCAGCGTCTCTGTAGGCGTCTCAGTCGGTGCCGCTGTCGATTAGCGGGTCTGCTGCCTTTTCTATGCCTATATCTACCCCTATCTGCCTCAGTCGGCGTCGCAGCCTCTGTCAGCGTCTCTGTAGGCATCTCAGTCGCTGCCGCTGTCGATTGGGGGGTCTGCTGCCTTCTCTATGCCTATATCTACCCCTATCTGCCTCAGTCGGCGTCTCAGTCGGCATCGCAGCTTCTGTCAGCGTCTCTGTAGGCGTCTCAGTCGCTGCCGCTGTCGACTGGGGGTTCTGCTGCTTTTTCTATGCCTATATATACCCCTGTTGGCGTCTCAGTCGGCATCGCAGCCTCTGCCAGCGTCTCTGTAGGCGTCTCAGTCGCTGCCGCTGGCGATTAGCGGATCTGCTGCATTCTCTATGCCAATATCTACCCCTATCTGCCTCAGTCGCCATCTCAGTCGGCGTCTCAGTCGGCGTCGCAGCCTCTGTCAGCGTCTCTGTAGGCGTCTCAGTCGCTGCCGCTGGCGATTAGCGGATCTGCTGCATTCTCTATGCCTATATCTACCCCTATCTGCCTCAGTCGGCGTCTCAGTCGGCGTCGCAGCCTCTGTAGGCGTCGCAGTCGCTGCCGCTGTCGGTTGGGGGTCTGCTGCCTTTTCTATGCCTATATCTACCCCCTATCTGCCTCAGTCGGCGTCGCAGCCTCTGTCAGCGTCTCTGAAGGCGTCTCAGTCGTTGCCGCTGTCGATTGGGGGGTCTGCTGCCTTCTCAATGCCTATATCCACCACTATCTGCCTCAGTCGGCGACTCAGTCGGCGTCGCAGCCTCTGTCAGCGTCTCTGTAGGCGTCTCAGTCGCTGCCGCTGGCGATTAGCGGATCTGCTGCATTCTCTATGCCTATATCTACCCCTATGTGCCTCAGTCGGCGTCTCAGTCGGCGTCGCAGCCTCTGTCAGCGTCTCTGTAGATGTCTCAGTCGCTGCCGCTGTCTATTGGGGAGTCTGCTGCCTTCTCTATGCCAATATCTACCCCTATCTGCCTCAGTCGGCGTTGCAGCCTCTGTCAGCGTCTCTGTAGGCGTCTCAGTCGCTGCCGCTGGCGATTAGCGGATCTGCTGCATTCTCTATGCCAATATCTACCCCTATCTGCCTCAGTGGCCATCTCAGTCGGCGTCTCAGTCGGCGTCGCAGCCTCTGTCAGCGTCTCTGAAGGCGTCTCAGTCGTTGCCGCTGTCGATTGGGGGGTCTGCTGCCTTCTCAATGCCTATATCCACCACTATCTGCCTCAGTCGGCGACTCAGCCTCTGTCAGCGTCTCTGTAGGCGTCTCAGTCGCTGCAGCTGTCGATTGGGTGGGTCTGCTGCTTTTTCTATGCCTATATCTACCCCTGTTGGCGTCTCTGTAGGCGTCTCAGTCGCTGCCGCTGTCGATTAGCGGGTCTGCTGCCTTCTCTATGCCTATATCTACCCCTATCTGCCGCAGTCGGCTTCGCAGCCTCTGCCAGCGTCTCTGTAGGCGTCTCAGTCGCTGCCGCTGGCGATTAGCGGATCTGCTGCATTCTCTATGCCTATATCTACCCCTATCTGCCTCAGTCGACGTCTCAGTCGACGTCGCAGCCTCTGTAGGCGTCGCAGTCGCTGCCGCTGTCGGTTGGGGGTCTGCTGCCTTTTCTATGCCTATATCTACCCCTATCTGCCTCAGTCGGCGTCGCAGCCTCTGTCAGCGTCTCTGTAGGCGTCTTAGTCGCTGCCGCTGTCGATTGGGGGTCTTCTGCCTTCTATATGCCTATATCTACCCCTATCTGCCCAAGCCGGCGTCTCAGTCGGCGTCGCAGAATCTGTCAGTGTCTCTGTAGGCGTCTCAGTCGCTTCCGCTGTCTATTGGGGGGGGGGGGGTCTGCTGCCTTTTCTATGCCTATATCTACCCCTATTTGCCTCAGTCGGCGTCGCAGCCTCTGTCAGCTTCTCTGTAGGCGTCTCAGCCGCTTCTGCTGCCTATTGGGGGTTCTGCTGCTTTCTCTATGCCTATATCTAGTCGTTGCCGCTGTCAATTGGGGGGTCTGCTGCCTTCTCTATGCCAATATATACCCCTATCTGCCTCAGTCGGCGTTGCAGCCTCTGTCAGCGTCTCTGTAGGCGCTCGTCTCTGTTGGCGTCGCAGTCGCTTCCGCAGTCTATTGGGGGTCAGATGCATTCGCTATGCCTATATCTACCTCTATCTGCCCAGTCGGCGTCTCAGCCTTCTCTATGCCAATATCTACCCCTATCGCCCCAGTCGACGTTCTCAGTCGGCGTCGCAGCCTCTGTAGGCGTCGCAGTCGCTGCCGCTGTCGGTTGGGGGTCTGCTGCCTTTTCTATGCCTATATCTACCCCTATCTGCCTCAGTCGGCGTCGCAGCCTCTGTCAGCGTCTCTGTGGGCGTCTTAGTCGCTGCCGCTGTCGATTGGGGGTCTTCTGCCTTCTATATGCCTATATCTACCCCTATCTGCCCAAGCCGGCGTCTCAGTCGGCGTCGCAGAATCTGTCAGTGTCTCTGTAGGCGTCTCAGTCGCTTCCGCTGTCTATTGGGGGGGGTCTGCTGCCTTTTCTATGCCTATATCTACCCCTATTTGCCTCAGTCGGCGTCGCAGCCTCTGTCAGCTTCTCTGTAGGCGTCTCAGCCGCTTCTGCTGCCTATTGGGGGTTCTGCTGCTTTCTCTATGCCTATATCTAGTCGTTGCCGCTGTCAATTGGGGGGTCTGCTGCCTTCTCTATGCCTATATCTACCCCTATCTTCCTCAGTTGGCGTCTCAGTCGGCGTCGCAGCCTCTGTCAGCGTCTCTGTAGACGTCTCAGTCGCTGCCGCTGTCTATTGGGGAGTCTGCTGCCTTCTCTATGACAATATCTACCCCTATCTGCCTCAGTCGGCGTTGCAGCCTCTGTGAGCGTCTCTGTAGGCGTCTCAGTCGCTGCCGCTGTCGATTAGCAGGTCTGCTGCCTTCTCTATGCCTATATCTACCCCTATCTGCCGCAGTCGGCTTCGCAGCCTCTGCCAGCGTCTCTGTAGGCGTCTCAGTCGCTGCCGCTGGCGATTAGCGGATCTGCTGCATTCTCTATGCCTATATCTACCCCTATCTGCCTCAGTCGACGTCTCAGTCGACGTCGCAGCCTCTGTAGGCGTCGCAGTCGCTGCCGCTGTCGGTTGGGGGTCTGCTGCCTTTTCTATGCCTATATCTACCCCTATCTGCCTCAGTCGGCGTCGCAGCCTCTGTCAGCGTCTCTGTAGGCGTCTTAGTCGCTGCCGCTGTCGATTGGGGGTCTTCTGCCTTCTATATGCCTATATCTACCCCTATCTGCCCAAGCCGGTGTCTCAGTCGGCGTCGCAGAATCTGTCAGTGTCTCTGTAGGCGTCTCAGTCGCTTCCGCTGTCTATTGGGGGGGGAGGGGGGGGGGTCTGCTGCCTTTTCTATGCCTATATCTACCCCTATTTGCCTCAGTCGGCGTCGCAGCCTCTGTCAGCTTCTCTGTAGGCGTCTCAGCCGCTTCTGCTGCCTATTGGGGGTTCTGCTGCATTCTCTATGCCTATATCTAGTCGTTGCCGCTGTCAATTGGGGGGTCTGCTGCCTTCTCTATGCCTATATCTACCCCTATCTTCCTCAGTTGGCGTCTCAGTCGGCGTCGCAGCCTCTGTCAGCGTCTCTGTAGACGTCTCAGGTCGCTGCCGCTGTCTATTGGGGAGTCTGCTGCCTTCTCTATGACAATAACTACCCCTATCTGCCTCAGTCGGCGTTGCAGCCTCTGTGAGCGTCTCTGTAGGCGTCTCAGTCGCTGCCGCTGTCGATTAGCAGGTCTGCTGCCTTCTCTATGCCTATATCTACCCCTATCTGCCGCAGTCGGCTTCGCAGCCTCTGCCAGCGTCTCTGTAGGCGTCTCAGTCGCTGCCGCTGGCGATTAGCGGATCTGCTGCATTCTCTATGCCTATATCTACCCCTATCTGCCTCAGTCGACGTCTCAGTCGGCGTCTCAGTCGGCGTCGCAGAATCTGTCAGCGTCTCTGTAGACGTCTCAGCCGCTTCTGCTGCCTATGGGGGGTTCTGCTGCTTTCTCTATGCCTATATCTAGTCGTTGCCGCTGTCAATTGGGGGGTCTGCTGCCTTCTCTATGCCTATATCTACCCCTATCTTCCTCAGTTGGCGTCTCAGTCGGCGTCGCAGCCTCTGTCAGCGTCTCTGTAGACGTCTCAGTCGCTGCCGCTGTCTATTGGGGAGTCTGCTGCCTTCTCTATGCCAATATCTACCCCTATCTGCCTCAGTCGGCGTTGCAGCCTCTGTCAGTGTCTCTGTAGGCGTCTCAGTCGCTTCCGCTGTCTATTGGGGAGGGGGGGAGGGTCTTTTGCCTTTTCTATGCCTATATCTACCCCTATTTCCCTCAGTCGGCGTCGCAGCCTATGTCAGCTTCTCTGTAGGCGTCTCAGCCGCTTCTGCTGCCTATGGGGGGTTCTGCTGCTTTCTCTATGCCTATATCTAGTCGTTGCCGCTGTCAATTGGGGGGTCTGCTGCCTTCTCTATGCCTATATCTACCCCTATCTTCCTCAGTTGGCGTCTCAGTCGGCGTCGCAGCCTCTGTCAGCGTCTCTGTAGACGTCTCAGTCGCTGCCGCTGTCGATTAGCGGGTCTGCTGCCTTCTCTATGCCTATATCTACCCCTATCTGCCTCAGTCGGCGTCGCAGCCTCTGCCAGCGTCCCTGTAGGCGTCTCAGTCGCTGGCGCTGGCGATTAGCGGATCTGCGGCATTCTCTATGCCAATATCTACCCCTATCTGCCTCAGTCGCCGTCTCAGTCGGCGTCTCAGTCGGCGTCGCAGCCTCTGTCAGCGTCTCTCTAGGCGTCTCAGTCGCTGCCGCTGGCGATTAGCGGATCTGCTGCATTCTCTATGCCTATATCTACCCCTATCTGCCTCAGTAGGCGTCTCAGTCGGCGTCTCAGTCGACGTCGCAGCCTCTGTCAGCGTCTCTCTAGGCGTCTCAGTCGCTGCCGCTGGCGATTAGCGGATCTGCTGCATTCTCTATGCCTATATCTACCCCTATCTGCCTCAGTCGGCGTCTCAGTCGGCGTCGCAGCCTCTGTAGGCGTCGCAGTCGCTGCCGCTGTCGGTTGGGGGTCTGCTGCCTTTTCTATGCCTATATCTACCCCTATCTGCCTCAGTCGGCGTCGCAGCCTCTGTCAGCGTCTCTATAGGCGTCTTAGTCGCTGCCGCTGTCGATTGGGGGTCTGCTGCTTTCTCTATGCCTATATATACCCGTATCTGCCTCACTCGGCGTCGCTGCCTCTGTCAGCGTCTCTGTGGGCGTCTCAGTCGCTGCAGCTGTCGATTGGGTGAGTCTGCTGCTTTTTCTATGCCTATATCTACCCCTGTTGGTGTCTCAGTCGGCGTCGCAGCCTCTGTCAACGTCTCTGTAGACGTCTCAGTCGCTGCAGCTGTCGATTGGGGGGGTCTGCTGCCTTCTCTATGCCTATATCTACCCCTATCTGCCACAGTCGTCGACTCAGTCGGCGTCGCAGCCACTTTCAGCGTCTCTGTAGGCGTCTCAGTCGCTGCCGCTATCGTCTGGGAGGGTCTGCTGCCTTCTCTACACCTATATCTACACCTATCTGGCTCAGTCGGCGTCTCAGTCGGCGTCGCAGATTCTGTCAGCTTCTCTGTAGGCATCTCTGTCGTTGCCGCTGTCGATTGGGGGGTCTGCTGCCTTCTCCATGCCTTTATCTAATCCTATCTGCCTCAGTCGGCGTCTCAGTCGGCGTCGCAGCTTCTGTCAGCGTCTCTGTAGGCGTCTCGGTCGATGCCGCTGTCGATTGGGGTGGTATGCTGCCTTCTCTATACCCATATCTACACCTATATGCCTCAGTCGGTTTCTCAGTGGCCGGCGCAACCACTGTCAGCGTCTCTGTAGGCGTCTCAGTCGCTGCCGCTATCGATTGGGGGGTCTGCCGCCATCTCTATGCCTATATCTACCCCTATCTGCCACAGTCGGCGTATCTGTCGGCGTATCTGTCGGCGTCGCAGCCTCTTTCAGCGTCTCTGTAGGCGTCTCAGGCGCTGCCGCTGTCGATTGGGGGGTCTGCTGCCTTCTCTGTGCCTATATCTACCCCTATCTGCCTCAGTCGGCGTCTCAGTCGCCGTCAGAGCCATTGTCAGCATCTCTGTAGGCGTCTCAGTCGCTGCCGCTGCCGATTGGGGGTCTGCTGTCTTCTCTATGGCTATATCTAATACTATCTGCTTCAGTCGGCGTCAAAGCCTCTGTCAGAGTCTCTGTAGGCGTCTCAGTCGCTACCGCTGTCGATTGGGGGTCTGCTGTCTTCTCTATGGCTAAATCTACCACTATCTGCCTCAGTCGGCGTCGAAGCCTCTGTCAGCGTCTCTGTAGTCGTCTCAGTCGCTGCCGCTGTCGATTGGGGTGTCTGCTGTCTTCTCTATGCCTATATCTGCCCCTATCTGCCCCAGTCGGCGTCTCAGTCGGCGTCGCAGCCTCTGTCAACGTCTTTGTAGGCGTCCCAGTCGCTGCCGCTTTCGATTGGGGGTCTTCTGCCTTCTATATGCCTATATCTACCCCTATCTGCCCAAGTCGGCGTCTCAGTCGGCGTCTCAGTCTGCGTCGCAGAAACTGTCAGTGTCTCTGTAGGCGTCTCAGTCGCTTCCGCTGTCTATTGGGGGGGGGGTCTGCTGCCTTCTCTATGCCTATATCTACCTCTATCTGCCATAGTCGGCGTCGCAGCTTCTGTCAGAGTCTCTGTAGGCGTCTCAGTTGCTGCCGCTGTCGATTGGGGGGTCTGCTGCCTTCTCTCTATATCTACCCCTATCTGCCGCAGTCGGAGTCTCAGTCGGCGTCGCAGCCTCTGTCAGCGTCTCTGTAGGCGTCTCAGTCGCTGCCTCTGTCGATTGGGGGGTTTGCTGCCTACTTTATGCCCTTGTCTACCCCTATCTGCCTCAGTCGGCGTCTCAGTCGACGTCGCAGCCTCTGTCAGCATCTCTGTTGGCGTCGCAGTCGCTTCCGCTGTCTATTGGGGAGTCTGCTGCCTTCTCTATGCCTATATCTACACCTATCTGCCTCAGTCGGCGTTGCAGCCTCTGTCAGCGTCTCTATAAGCGTCTCAGTCGATGCCGCTGTCGATTGGGGGGTCTGCTGCCTTCTCTATGCCTATGTCTACCTCTATCTGCCTCAGTCGGCGTCTCAGTCGGCGTCTCAGTCGGTGCCTTCTCTATACCCTTATCTACCCCTATCTGCCTCAGTCAACGTCGCAGCCTCTGTCAGCTTCTCTGTAGGCGTCTCAGTCGCTTCCGCTGCCTATTGGGGGGTCTGCTGCTTTCTCTATGCCTATATCTAGTCGTTGTCGCTGTCGATTGGGGGGTCTGCTGCCTTCTCTATGCCTATATCTACCCATATCTTCCTCAGTTGGCGTCTCAGTCGGCGTCGCAGCCTCTGTCAGCGTCTCTGTAGGCGTCTCAGTCGCTGCCGCTGTCGATTGGGGGGTCTGCTGCCTTCTCTATGCCCATATCTACCCATATATGCCTCAGTCGGCGTCTCAGTCGGCGTCGCAGCCTGTGTCAGCGTGTCTGTAAGCGTCGCAGTCGCTGCCGCTGTCGATTGGGTGGTCTGCTGCCTTTTCTATGCCTATATCTACCACTATCTGCCTCAGTCGGCGTCGCAGCCTCTGTCAGCGTCTCTGTAGGCGTCTCAGATGTTGCCGCTGTCGATTGGGGGGTCTGCTGCCTTCTCAATGCCTATATCCACCCCTATCTGCCTCAGTCGGCGTCTCAGTCGGCGTCGCAGCCTCTGTCAGCGTCTCTGTAGGCATCTCAGTCGTTGCCGCTGTCGATTGGGGGGTCTGCTGCCTTCTCAATGCCTATATCCACCCCTATCTGCCTCAGTCGGCGTCTCAGTCGGAGTCGCACCCTCTGTCAGCGTCTCTGTAGGCGTGTCAGTCGCTGCCGCTGTCTATTGGGGAGTCTGCTGCTTTCTCTATGCCTATATCTACCCCTATTTGCCTCAGTTGTCGTCTCAGTCGGCGTCGCAGCCTCTGTCAGCGTCTCTGTGTGCGTCTCAATCGTTGCCGCTGTCGATTGGGGGGGATACTGCCTTCTCTATGGCTATATCTACCCCTATCTGCCTAAGTCGGCGTCTCAGTCGCTTCCGCTGTCGATTGGGGGTCTGCCGCCTTCTATATTCCTATATCTACCCCTATCTACCTCAGTCGGCGTTGCAGTCTCTGTCAGCGTGTCTGTGGACGTCCCAATCGCTGCCGCTGTCGAAGGGGGGCTCTGCTGCCTTTTCTATGCCTATATATACCCCTATCTGCCTCAGTCGGAGTCTCAGTAGGCGTCACAGCCTCTGTCAGCGTCTCTGTAGGCGTCTCAGCCGCTCCCGCTGTCTATTGGGGTCTGCTGCCTTCTCTATGCCTATATCGACAACTATCTGCCTCAGTCGGCGCCGCAGCCTCTGTCAGCGTCTCTGTAAGCGTCTCAGTCGCTGCCGCTGTCGATTGTGGTGTCTGCTGCCTTTTCTCTGCCTATGTCTACCCCTATCTGCCTCAGTCGGCTTCTCAGTCGGTGTCGCAGCCTCTGTCAGCGTCTCCGTAGGCGTCTTAGTCGCTGCATATGTAGATTGGGGAGTCTGCTGCTTTTTCTATGCCTATATCTACCCTTATCGGCGTCTCAGTCGTCGTCGCAGCTTCTGTCAGCGTCTCTGTAGGCGTCTCGGTCGATGCCGCTGTCGATTGGGGGGTATGCTGCCTTCTCTATACCCATATCTACCCCTATATGCCTCAGTCGGTTTCTCAGTGGCCGTCGCAGCCACTGTCAGCGTCTCTGTAGGCGTCTCAGTCGCTGCCGCTGTCGATTGGGGGTCTGCTGCCTTCTCTATGCCCATATTTACCCCCCATATGCCTCTCTCGGCGTCGCAGCCTCTGTCAGCGTCTCTGTAGGCGTCGCAGTCGTTGCCACTGTCGATTGGGGGGTCTGCTGCCTTCTCTATGCCCATATCTACCCATATATTCCTCAGTCGGCTTCTCAGTCGGCGTCGCAGCCTGTGTCAGCGTCTATGTAGGCGTCGCAGTCGCTGCCGCTGTCGATTGTGGGGTCTGGTGCCTTCTCTATGCCTATATCTACCCCTATCTGCCTCAGTCGGCGTCGCAGCCTCTGTCAGAGTCTCTGTAAGCGTCTCAGTCGCTGCCGCTGCCGATTGGGGTTCTGGTGCCTTCTCTATGCCTATATCTACCCCTATCTGCCTCAGTCGGCGTCTCAGTCGGCGTCTCAGTCGGCGTCTCAGTCGGCGTCTCAGTCGGCGCCTTAGTCGGCATCGCAGCCTCTGTCAGCCTCTCTGTAGGCGTCTCAGTCGCCGCCGCCGTCGACTGGCGGGTCTGCTGCCTTCTCTATGCCTATGTCTACCTCTATCTGCCTCAGTCGGCGTCTCAGTCGGCGTCTCAGTCGGTGCCTTTTCTATGCCTATATATACCCCTATCCTCCTCAGTCGGCGTCTCAACAGGCGTCGCATCCTCTGTCAGCTTTTCTGTAGGCGTCTCAGTCGCTGCCGCTGTCGATTGGGGGGTCTGCTGCCTTCTCTATGCCCATATCTACCCATATATGCCTCAGTCGGCGTCTCAGTCGGCGTCGCAGCCTGTGTCAGCGTGTCTGTAAGCGTCGCAGTCGCTGCCGCTGTCGATTGGGTGGTCTGCTGCCTTTTCTATGCCTATATCTACCACTATCTGCCTCAGTCGGCGTCGCAGCCTCTGTCAGCGTCTCTGTAGGCGTCTCAGATGTTGCCGCTGTCGATTGGGGGGTTTGCTGCCTACTTTATGCCCTTGTCTACCCCTATCTGCCTCAGTCGGCGTCTCAGTCGGCGTCGCAGCCTCTGTCAGCGTCTCTGTAGGCATCTCAGTCGTTGCCGCTGTCGATTGGGGGGTCTGCTGCCTTCTCAATGCCTATATCCACCCCTATCTGCCTCAGTCGGCGTCTCAGTCGGAGTCGCACCCTCTGTCAGCGTCTCTGTAGGCGTCTCAGTCGCTGCCGCTGTCTATTGGGGAGTCTGCTGCTTTCTCTATGCCTATATCTACCCCTATCTGCCTCAGTTGTCGTCTCAGTCGGCGTCGCAGCCTCTGTCAGCGTCTCTGTGTGCGTCTCAATCGTTGCCGCTGTCGATTGGGGGGGGATACTGCCTTCTCTATGGCTATATCTACCCCTATCTGCCTAAGTCGGCGTCTCAGTCGCTTCCGCTGTCGATTGGGGGTCTGCCGCCTTCTATATTCCTATATCTACCCCTATCTACCTCAGTCGGCTTTGCAGTCTCTGTCAGCGTGTCTGTGGACGTCCCAATCGCTGCCGCTGTCGAAGGGGGGCTCTGCTGCCTTTTCTATGCCTATATATACCCCTATCTGCCTCAGTCGGAGTCTCAGTAGGCGTCACAGCCTCTGTCAGCGTCTCTGTAGGCGTCTCAGCCGCTCCCGCTGTCTATTGGGGTCTGCTGCCTTCTCTATGCCTATATCGACAACTATCTGCCTCAGTCGGCGCCGCAGCCTCTGTCAGCGTCTCTGTAAGCGTCTCAGTCGCTGCCGCTGTCGATTGTGGTGTCTGCTGCCTTTTCTCTGCCTATGTCTACCCCTATCTGCCTCAGTCGGCTTCTCAGTCGGTGTCGCAGCCTCTGTCAGCGTCTCTGTAGGCGTCTCAGTCGCTGCCGCTGTCGATTGGGAAGTCTGCTGCCTTCTCTATGCCTATATCTACCCCTATCTGCCTCAGTCGGCGTCCCAGTCGGCGTCCCAGTCGGCGTCGCAGCCACTGTCAGCGTCTCTGTAGGCGTCTCAGTCGCTGCCGCTGTCGAGTGGGGGTCTGCTGCCTTCTCTATGCCCATATTTACCCCCCATATGCCTCAATCGGCGTCGCAGCCTCTGTCAGCGACTCTGTAGGCGTCGCAGTCGCTCCCGCTGTCGATTGGGGGGTCTGTTGCCTTTTCTATGCCTATATCTACCCCTATCAGCCTCTGTCAGCGTCTCCGTAGGCGTCTTAGTCGCTGCAGCTGTAGATTGGGAAGTCTGCTGCTTTCTCTATGCCTATATATACCCCTATCTGCCTCAGTCGGCGTCGCAGACTCTGTCAGCGTCTCTGTAGGCGTCTCAGTCGCTGCCGCTGTCGATTGGGAGGTCTGCTGCCTTCTCTATGCCTATATCTACCCCTATCTGCCTCAGTCGGCGTCCCAGTCGGCGTCGCACACACTGTCAGCGTCTCTGTAAGCGTCTCAGTCGCTGCTGCTGTCGATTGGGGGGTCTGCTGCCTTCTCTATGCCCATATCAACCCCCCATATGCCTCAGTCGGCGCTACAGCCTCTGTAAGCGACTCTGTAGGCGTCGCAGTCGCTCCCGCTGTCAATTGGGGGGGTCTGTTGCCTTTTCTATGCCTATATCTACCCCTATCTGCCTCAGTCGGCGTCGCAGCCTCTGTCAGCGTTTCCGTAGGCGTCTTAGTCGCTGCAGATGTAGATTGGGGAGTCTGCTGCTTTTTCTATGCCTATATCTACCCCTGTCGGCGTCTCAGTCGGCGTCGCAGCCTCTGTCAGCGTCTGTGTAGGCGTCTGAGTCGCTGCAGCTGTAGATTGGGGAGTCTGCTGCTTTCTCTATGCCTATATATACCACTATCGGCCTCACTCGGCGTCGCAGTTTCTGTCAGCGTCTCTTTAGGCGTTTCAGTCGTTGCCGCTGTCGATTGGGGGTCTGCTTCTTTCTCTATGCCTATATCCACCCCTATCTGCCTCAGTCGGCGTCGCAGCCTCTGTCAGCGTCTCCGTAGGCGTCTTAGTCGCTGCATATGTAGATTGGGGAGTCTGCTGCTTTTTCTATGCCTATATCTACCCTTATCGGCGTCTCAGTCGTCGTCGCAGCTTCTGTCAGCGTCTCTGTAGGCGTCTCGGTCGATGCCGCTGTCGCTTGGGGGGTATGCAGCCTTCTCTATACCCATATCTACCCCTATATGCCTCAGTCGGTTTCTCAGTGGCCGTCGCAGCCACTGTCAGCGTCTCTCTAGGCGTCTCAGTCGCTGCCGCTGTCGATTGGGGGTCTGCTGCCTTCTCTATGCCCATATTTACCCCCCATATGCCTCTCTCGGCGTCGCAGCCTCTGTCAGCGTCTCTGTAGGCGTCGCAGTCGTTGCCGCTGTCGATTGGGGGTCTGCTGCCTTCTCTATGCCCATATCTACCCATATATTCCTCAGTCGGCTTCTCAGTCGGCGTCGCAGCCTGTGTCAGCGTCTATGTAGGCGTCGCAGTCGCTGCCGCTGTCGATTGTGGGGTCTGGTGCCTTCTCTATGCCTATATCTACCCCTATCTGCCTCAGTCGGCGTCGCAGCCTCTGTCAGAGTCTCTGTAAGCGTCTCAGTCGCTGCCGCTGCCGATTGGGGTTCTGGTGCCTTCTCTATGCCTATATCTACCCCTATCTGCCTCAGTCGGCGTCTCAGTCGGCGTCTCAGTCGGCGTCTCAGTCGGCGTCTCAGTCGGCGTCTTAGTCGGCATCGCAGCCTCTGTCAGCCTCTCTGTAGGCGTCTCAGTCGCCGCCGCCGTCGACTGGCGGGTCTGCTGCCTTCTCTATGCCTATGTCTACCTCTATCTGCCTCAGTCGGCGTCTCAGTCGGTGCCTTTTCTATGCCTATATATACCCCTATCCTCCTCAGTCGGCGTCTCAGCAGGCGTCGCATCCTCTGTCAGCTTTTCTGTAGGCGTCTCAGTCGCTGCCGCTGTCGATTGGGGAGTTTGCTGCCTTCTCTATACCCTTATCTACCCCTATCTGCCTCAGTCAACGTCGCAGCCTCTGTCAGCTTCTCTGTAGGCGTCTCAGTCGCTTCCGCTGCCTATTGGGGGGTCTGCTGCTTTCTCTATGCCTATATCTAGTCGTTGTCGCTGTCGATTGGGGGGTCTGCTGCCTTCTCTATGCCTATATCTACCCCTATCTTCCTCAGTTGGCGTCTCAGTCGGCGTCGCAGCCTCTGTCAGCGTCTCTGTAGGCGTCTCAGTCGCTGCCGCTGTCGATTGGGGGGTCTGCTGCCTTCTCTATGCCCATATCTACCCATATATGCCTCAGTCGGCGTCTCAGTCGGCGTCGCAGCCTGTGTCAGCGTGTCTGTAAGCGTCGCAGTCGCTGCCGCTGTCGATTGGGTGGTCTGCTGCCTTTTCTACGCCTATATCTACCACTATCTGCCTCAGTCGGCGTCGCAGCCTCTGTCAGCGTCTCTGTAGGCATCTCAGTCGTTGCCGCTGTCGATTGGGGGGTCTGCTGCCTTCTCAATGCCTATATCCACCCCTATCTGCCTCAGTCGGCGTCTCAGTCGGAGTCGCACCCTCTGTCAGCGTCTCTGTAGGCGTCTCAGTCGCTGCCGCTGTCTATTGGGGAGTCTGCTGCTTTCTCTATGCCTATATCTACCCCTATCTGCCTCACTTGTCGTCTCAGTCGGCGTCGCAGCCTCTGTCAGCGTCTCTGTGTGCGTCTCAATCGTTGCCGCTGTCGATTGGGGGGGATACTGCCTTCTCTATGGCTATATCTACCCCTATCTGCCTAAGTCGGCGTCTCAGTCGCTTCCGCTGTCGATTGGGGGTCTGCCGCCTTCTATATTCCTATATCTACCCCTATCTACCTCAGTCGGCGTTGCAGTCTCTGTCAGCGTGTCTGTGGGCGTCCCAATCGCTGCCGCTGTCGAAGGGGGGCTCTGCTGCCTTTTCTATGCCTATATATACCCCTATCTGCCTCAGTCGGAGTCTCAGTAGGCGTCACAGCCTCTGTCAGCGTCTCTGTAGGCGTCTCAGCCGCTCCCGCTGTCTATTGGGGTCTGCTGCCTTCTCTATGCCTATATCTACAACTATCTGCCTCAGTCGGTGCCGCAGCCTCTGTCAGCGTCTCTGTAAGCGTCTCAGTCGCTGCCGCTGTCGATTGTGGTGTCTGCTGCCTTTTCTCTGCCTATGTCTACCCCTATCTGCCTCAGTCGGCTTCTCAGTCGGTGTCGCAGCCTCTGTCAGCGTCTCTGCAGGCGTCTCAGTCGCTGCCGCTGTCGATTGGGAAGTCTGCTGCCTTCTCTATGCCTATATCTACCCCTATCTGCCTCAGTCGGCGTCCCAGTCGGCGTCGCAGCCACTGTCAGCGTCTCTGTAGGCGTCTCAGTCGCTTCCGCTGTAGATTGGGGAGTCTGCTGCCTTCTCAATGCCTATATCCACCCCTATCTGCCTCAGTCGGCGTCTCAGTCGGCGTCGCAGCCTCTGTCAGCGTCTCTGTAGGCATCTCAGTCGTTGCCGCTGTCGATTGGGGGGTCTGCTGCCTTCTCAATGCCTATATCCACCCCTATCTGCCTCAGTCGGCGTCTCAGTCGGAGTCGCACCCTCTGTCAGCGTCTCTGTAGGCGTCTCAGTCGCTGCCGCTGTCTATTGGGCAGTCTGCTGCTTTCTCTATGCCTATATCTACCCCTATCTGCCTCAGTTGTCGTCTCAGTCGGCGTCGCAGCCTCTGTCAGCGTCTCTGTGTGCGTCTCAATCGTTGCCGCTGTCGATTGGGGGGGGATACTGCCTTCTCTATGGCTATATCTACCCCTATCTGCCTAAGTCGGCGTCTCAGTCGCTTCCGCTGTCGATTGGGGGTCTGCCGCCTTCTATATTCCTATATCTACCCCTATCTACCTCAGTCGGCGTTGCAGTCTCTGTCAGCGTGTCTGTGGACGTCCCAATCGCTGCCGCTGTCGAAGGGGGCTCTGCTGCCTTTTCTATGCCTATATATACCCCTATCTGCCTCAGTCGGAGTCTCAGTAGGCGTCACAGCCTCTGTCAGCGTCTCTGTAGGCGTCTCAGCCGCTCCCGCTGTCTATTGGGGTCTGCTGCCTTCTCTATGCCTATATCGACAACTATCTGCCTCAGTCGGCGCCGCAGCCTCTGTCAGCGTCTCTGTAAGCGTCTCAGTCGCTGCCGCTGTCGATTGTGGTGTCTGCTGCCTTTTCTCTGCCTATGTCTACCCCTATCTGCCTCAGTCGGCTTCTCAGTCGGTGTCGCAGCCTCTGTCAGCGTCTCTGTATGCGTCTCAGTCGCTGCCGCTGTCGATTGGGAAGTCTGCTGCCTTCTCTATGCCTATATCTACCCCTATCTGCCTCAGTCGGCGTCCCAGTCGGCGTCGCAGCCACTGTCAGCGTCTCTGTAGGCGTCTCAGTCGCTTCCGCTGTAGATTGGGAAGTCTGCTGCCTTCTCTATGCCTATATCTAGCCCTATCTGCCTCAGTCGGCGTCCCAGTCGGCGTCGCAGCCACTGTCAGCGTCTCTGTAGGCGTCTCAGTCGCTGCCGCTGTCGAGTGGGGGTCTGCTGCCTTCTCTATGCCCATATTTACCCCCCATATGCCTCAATCGGCGTCGCAGCCTCTGTCAGCGACTCTGTAGGCGTCGCAGTCGCTCCCGCTGTCGATTGGGGGGTCTGTTGCCTTTTCTATGCCTATATCTACCCCTATCAGCCTCTGTCAGCGTCTCCGTAGGCGTCTTAGTCGCTGCAGCTGTAGATTGGGAAGTCTGCTGCTTTCTCTATGCCTATATATACCCCTATCTGCCTCAGTCGGCGTCGCAGACTCTGTCAGCGTCTCTGTAGGCGTCTCACTCGCTGCCGCTGTCGATTGGGAGGTCTGTTGCCTTTTCTATGCCTATATCTACCCCTATCTGCCTCAGTCGGCGTCGCAGCCTCTGTCAGCGTTTCCGTAGGCGTCTTAGTCGCTGCAGATGTAGATTGGGGAGTCTGCTGCTTTTTATATGCCTATATCTACCCCTGTCGGCGTCTCAGTCGGCGTCGCAGCCCCAGTCAGCGTCTGTGTAGGCGTCTGAGTCGCTGCATCTGTAGATTGGGGAGTCTGCTGCTTTCTCTATGCCTATATATACCACTATCGGCCTCACTCGGCGTCGCAGTTTCTGTCAGCGTCTCTTTAGGCGTTTCAGTCGTTGCCGCTGTCGATTGGGGGTCTGCTGCTTTCTCTATGCCTATATCCACCCCTATCTGCCTCAGTCGGCGTCGCAGCCTCTGTCAGCGTCTCCGTAGGCGTCTTAGTCGCTGCATATGTAGATTGGGGAGTCTGCTGCTTTTTCTATGCCTATATCTACTCTTATCGGCGTCTCAGTCGTCGTCGCAGCTTCTGTCAGCGTCTCTGTAGGCGTCTCGGTCGATGCCGCTGTCGATTGGGGGGTATGCTGCCTTCTCTATACCCATATCTACCCCTATATGCCTCAGTCGGTTGCTCAGTGGCCGTCGCAGCCACTGTCAGCGTCTCTGTAGGCGTCTCAGTGGCTGCCGCTGTCGATTGGGGGTCTGCTGCCTTCTCTATGCCCATATTTACCCCCCATATGCCTCTTTCGGCGTCGGAGCCTCTGTCAGCGTCTCTGTAGGCGTCGCAGTCGCTCCCGCTGTCGATTGGGGGGTCTGTTGCCTTTTCTATGCCTATATCTACCCCTATCAGCCTCTGTCAGCGTCTCCGTAGGCGTCTTAGTCGCTGCAGCTGTAGATTGGGGAGTGTGCTGCTTTCTCTATGCCTATATATACCCCTATCTGCCTCAGTCGGCGTCGCAGCCTCTGTCAGCGTCTCTGTAGGCGTCTCAGTTGCTGCCGCTGTCGATTGGGAGGTCTGCTGAAATCTCTATGCCTATATCTACCCCTATCTGCCTCAGTCGGCGTCCCAGTCGGTGTCGCAGCCACTGTCAGCGTCTCTGTAGGCGTCTCAGTCGCTGCCGCTGTCGATTGGGGGTCTGCTGCCTTCTCTATGCCCATATTTACCCCCCATATGCCTCAATCGGCGACGCAGCCTCTGTCAGCGACTCTGTAGGCGTCGTAGTCGCTCCCGCTGTCGATTGGGGGGTCTGTTGCCTTTTCTATGCCTATATCTACCCCTATCTGCCTCAGTCGGCGTCGCAGCCTCTGTCAGCGTTTCCGTAGGCGTCTTAGTCGCTGCAGATATAGATTGGGGGGTCTGTTGCCTTTTCTATGCCTATATCTACCCCTATCTGCCTCAGTCGGCGTCGCAGCCTCTTTCAGCGTCTCTGTAGGCGTCTCAGTCGCTGCCGCTATCGTCTGGGAGGGTCTGCTGCATTCTCTACACCTATATCTACACCTATCTGGCTCAGTCGGCGTCTCAGTCGGCGTCGCAGATTCTGTCAGCTTCTCTGTAGGCATCTCTGTCGTTGCCGCTGTCGATTGGGGGGGTCTGCTGCCTTCTCTATGCCCATATCAACCCTATATCTACCCCTATCTGCCACAGGCGGCGTATCTGTCGGCGTCGCAGCCTCTTTCAGCGTCTCTGTAGGCGTCTCAGGCGATGCCGCTGTCGATTGGGGGGTCTGCTGCCTTCTCTATGCCTTTATCTACCCCTATCTGCCTCGGTGGGCGTCTCAATCGACGTCGCAGCCTCTGTCAGCGTCTCTGTAGGCGCTTCAGTCGCTGCCGTTGTCGATTGGGGGGTCTGCTGCCTTCTCTGTGCCTATATCTACCCCTATCTGCCTCAGTCGGCGTCTCAGTCGCCGTCAGAGCCTCTGTCAGCATCTCTGTAGGCGTCTCAGTTGCTGCCGCTGCCGATTGGGGGTCTGCTGTCTTCTCTATGGCTATATCTATTACTATCTGCCTCAGTCAGCGTCAAAGCCTCTGTCAGCGTCTCTGTAGGCGTCTCAGTCGCTACCGCTGTCGATTGGGGGTCTGCTGTCTTCTCTATGGCTATATGTACCACTATCTGCCTCAGTCGGCGTCGAAGCCTCTGTCAGCGTCTCTGTAGGCGTCTCAGTCGCTACCGCTGTCGATTGGGGTGTCTGCTGTCTTCTCTATGCCTATATCTGCCCCTATCTGCCCCAGTCGGCGTCTCAGTCAGCGTCGCAGCCTCTGTCAACGTCTTTGTAGGCGTCTCAGTCGCTGCCGCTTTCGATTGGGGGTCTTCTGCCTTCTATATGCCTATATCTACCCCTATCTGCCCAAGTAGGCGTCTCAGTCGGCGTCTCAGTCGGCGTCTCAGTCGGCGTCGCAGAATCTGTCACTGTCTCTGTAGGCGTCTCAGTCGCTTCCGCTGTCTAATGGGGGGGGGGGGGGGGGCGGATCTGCTGCCTTCTCTATGCCTATATCTACCTCTATCTGCCATAGTCGGCGTCGCAGCCTCTGTCAGAGTCTCTGTAGGCGTCTCAGTTGCTGCCGCTGTCGATTGGGGGGTCTGCTGCCTTCTCTCTATATCTACCCCTATCTGCCGCAGTCGGAGTCTCAGTCGGCGTCGCAGCCTCTGTCAGCGTCTCTGTAGGCGTCTCAGTCGCTGCCTCTGTCGATTGGGGGGTTTGCTGCCTTCTTTATGCCCTTATCTACCCCTATCTGCCTCAGTCGGCGTCTCAGTCGACGTCGCAGCCTCTGTCAGCATCTCTGTTGGCGTCGCAGTCGCTTCCGCTGTCTATTGGGGAGTCTGCTGCCTTCTCTATGCCTATGTCTACCTCTATCTGCCTCATTCGGCGTCTCAGTCGGCGTCTCAGTCGGCGTCTCAGTCGGCGTCTTAGTCGGCATCGCAGCCCCTGTCAGCGTCTCTGTAGGCGTCTCAGTCGCCGCCGCCGTCGACTGGCGGGTCTGCTGCCTTCTCTATGCCTATGTCTACCTCTATCTGCCTCAGTCGGCGTCTCAGTCGGCGTCTCAGTCGGTGCCTTTTCTATGCCTATATATGCCCCTATCCACCTCAGTCGGCGTCTCAGCAGGCGTCGCAGCCTCTGTCAGCTTTTCTGTAGGCGTCTCAGTCGCTGCCGCTGTCGATTGGGGAGTTTGCTGCCTTCTCTATACGCTTATCTACCCCTATCTGCCTCAGTCAACGTCGCAGCCTCTGTCAGCTTCTCTGTAGGCGTCTCAGTCGCTTCCGCTGCCTATTGGGGGGTCTGCTGCTTTCTCTATGCCTATATCTAGTCGTTTTCGCTGTCGATTGGGGGGTCTGCTGCCTTCTCTATGCCTATATCTACCCCTATCTTCCTCAGTTGGCGTCTCAGTCGGCGTTGCAGCCTCTGTCAGCGTCTCTGTAGGCGTCTCAGTCGCTGCCGCTGTCGATTGGGTGGTCTGCTGCCTTTTCTATGCCTATATCTACCACTATCTGCCTCAGTCGGCGTCGCAGCCTCTGTCAGCGTCTCTGTAGGCGTCTCAGATGTTGCCGCTGTCGATTGGGGGGTCTGCTGCCTTCTCAATGCCTATATCCACCCCTATCTGCCTCAGTCGGCGTCTCAGTCGGCGTCTCAGTCGGCGTCGCAGCCTCTGTCAGCGTCTCTGTAGGCGTCTCAGTCGTTGCCGCTGTCGAATGGGGGGTCTGCTGCCTTCTCAATGCCTATATCCACCCCTATCTGCCTCAGTCGGCGTCTCAGTCGGAGTCGCAGCCTCTGTCAGCGTCTCTGTAGGCGTCTCAGTCGCTGCCGCTGTCTATTGGGGGGGATACTGCCTTCTCTATGGCTATATCTACCCCTATCTGCCTAAGTCGGCGTCTCAGTCGCTTCCGCTGTCGATTGGGGGTCTGCCGCTTTCTATATGCCTATATCTACCCCTATCTGCCTCAGTCGGCGTTGCAGTCTCTGTCAGCGTGTCTGTGGGCGTCCCAATCGCTGCCGCTGTCGAAGGGGGGCTCTGCTGCCTTTTCTATGCCTATATATACCCCTATCTGCCTCAGTCGGAGTCTCAGTAGCCGTCACAGCCTCTGTCAGCGTCTCTGTAGGCGTCTCAGCCGCTCCCGCTGTCTATTGGGGGTCTGCTGCCTTCTCTATGCCTATATCTACAACTATCTGCCTCAGTCGGCGCCGCAGCCTCTGTCAGCGTCTCTGTAAGCGTCTCAGTCGCTGCCGCTGTCGATTGTGGTGTCTGCTGCCTTTTCTCTGCCTATGTCTACCCCTATCTGCCTCAGTCGGCTTCTCAGTCGGTGTCGCAGCCTCTGTCAGCGTCTCTGTAGACGTCTCAGTCGCTGCCGCTGTCGATTGGGAAGTCTGCTGCCTTCTCTATGCCTATATCTACCCCTATCTGCCTCAGTCGGCGTCCCAGTCGGCGTCGCAGCCACTGTCAGCGTCTCTGTAGGCGTCTCAGTCGCTGCCGCTGTAGATTGGGAAGTCTGCTGCCTTCTCTATGCCTATATATAGCCCTATCTGCCTCAGTCGGCGTCCCAGTCGGCGTCGCAGCCACTGTCAGCGTCTCTGTAGGCGTCTCAGTCACTGCCGCTGTCGAGTGGGGGTCTGCTGCCTTCTCTATGCCCATATTTACCCCCCATATGCCTCAATCGGCGTCGCAGCCTCTGTCAGCGACTCTGTACGCGTCGCAGTCGCTCTCGCTGTCGATTGGGGGGTCTGTTGCCTTTTCTATGCCTATATCTACCCCTATCAGCCTCTGTCAGCGTATCCGTAGGCGTCTTAGTCGCTGCAGCTGTAGATTGGGGAGTCTGCTGCTTTCTCTATGCCTATATATACCCCTATCTGCCTCAGTCGGCGTCGCAGACTCTGTCAGCGTCTCTGTAGGCGTCTCAGTCGCTGCCGCTGTCGATTGGGAGGTCTGCTGCCTTCTCTATGCCTATATCTACCCCTATCTGCCTCAGTCGGCGTCCCAGTCGGCGTCGCAGACACTGTCAGCGTTTCCGTATGCGTCTTAGTCGCTGCAGATGTAGATTGGGGAGTCTGCTGCTTTTTCTATGCCTATATCTACCCTTGTCGGCGTGTCAGTCGTCGTCTCAGCTTCTGTCAGCGTCTCTGTAGGCGTCTTGGTCGATGCCGCTGTCGATTGGGGGGTATGCTGCCTTCTCTATACCCATATCTACCCCTATATGCCTCAGTCGGTTGCTCAGTGGCCGTCGCAGCCACTGTCAGCGTCTCTGTAGGCGTCTCAGTGGCTGCCGCTGTCGATTGGGGGTCTGCTGCCTTCTCTATGCCCATATTTACCCCCCATATGCCTCTTTCGGCGTCGGAGCCTCTGTCAGCGTCTCTGTAGGCGTCGCAGTCGCTCCCGCTGTCGATTGGGGGGTCTGTTGCCTTTTCTATGCTTATATCTACCCCTATCAGCCTCTGTCAGCGTATCCGTAGGCGTCTTAGCCGCTGCAGCTGTAGATTGGGGAGTCTGCTGCTTTCTCTATGCCTATATATACCCCTATCTGCCTCAGTCGGAGTCGCAGACTCTGTCAGCGTCTCTGTAGGCGTCTCAGTCGCTGCCGCTGTCGATTGGGAGGTCTGCTGCCTTCTCTATGCCTATATCTACCCCTATCTGAATCAGTCGGCGTCCCAGTCGGCGTCGCAGACACTGTCAGCGTCTCTGTAGGCGTCTCAGTCGCTGCTGCTGTCGATTGGGGGGTCTGCTGCCTTCTCTATGCCCATATCAACCCCCCCATATGCCTCCGTCGGCGCTACAGCCTCTCTAAGCGACTCTGTAGGCGTCGCAGTCGTTCCCGCTGTCAATTGGGGGGTCTGTTGCCTTTTCTATGCCTATATCTACCCCTATCGGCGTCTCAGTCGGCGTCGCAGCCTCTGTCAGCGTCTCTGTAGGCGTCTGAGTCGCTGAAGCTGTAGATTGGGGAGTCTGCTGCTTTGTCTATGCCTATATATACCACTATCGGCCTCACTCGGCGTCGCAGTTTCTGTCAGCGTCTCTTTAGGCGTTTCAGTCGTTGCCGCTGACGATTGGGGGTCTGCTGCTTTCTCTATGCCTATATCCACCCCTATCTGCCTCAGTCGGCGTCGCAACCTCTGTCAGCGTCTCCGTAGGCGTCTTAGTCGCTGCAGATGTAGATTGGGGAGTCTGCTGCTTTTTCTATGCCTATATCTACCCCTGTCGGCGTCTCAGTCGTCGTCGCAGCTTCTGTCAGCGTCTCTGAAGGCGTCTCGGTCGATGCCGCTGTCGATTGCGGGGGTATGCTGCCTTCTCTATACCCATATCTACCCCTATATGCCTCAGTCGGTTTCTCAGTGTCCGTCGCAGCCACTGTCAGCGTCTCTGTAGGCGTCTCAGTCGCTGCCGCTGTCGATTGGGGGTCTGCTGCCTTCTCTATGCCCATATTTACCCCCACATATGCCTCTCTCGGCGTCGCAGCCTCTGTCAGCGTCTCTGTAGGCGTCGCAGTCGCTCCCGCTGTCGATTGGGGGGTCTGTTGCCTTTTCTATGCCTATATCTACCCCTATCAGCCTCTGTCAGTGTCTCCGTAGGCGTCTTATTCGCTGCAGCTGGAGATTGGGGAGTCTGCTGCTTTCTCTATGCATATATATACCCCTATCTGCCTCAGCCGGCGTCGCAGCCTCTGTCAGCGTCTCTGTAGGCGTCGCAGTCGCATCTGCTGTCGATTGGGGGGTCTGTTGCCTTTTCTATGCCTATATCTACCCCTATCAGCCTCTGTCAGCGTATCCGTAGGCGTCTTAGTCGCTGCAGCTGTAGATTGGGGAGTCTGCTGCTTTCTCTATGCCTATATACCCCTATCTGCCTCAGTCGGCGTCGCAGACTCTGTCAGCGTCTCTGTAGGCGTCTCAGTCGCTGCCGCTGTCGATTGGGAGGTCTGCTGCCTTCTCTATGCCTATATCTACCGCTATCTGCCTCAGTCGGCGTCCCAGTCGGCGTCGCAGACACTGTCAGCGTCTCTGTAGGCGTCTCAGTCGCTGCTGCTGTCGATTGGGGGGTCTGCTGCCTTCTCTATGCCCATATCAACCCCCCCCATATGCCTCCGTCGGCGCTACAGCCTCTCTAAGCGACTCTGTAGGCGTCGCAGTCGTTCCCGCTGTCAATTGGGGGGTCTGTTGCCTTTTCTATGCCAATATCTACCCCTATCTGCCTCAGTCGGCGTCGCAGCCTCTGTCAGCGTTTCCGTAGGCGTCATAGTCGCTGCAGATGTAGATTGGGGAGTCTGCTGCTTTTTCTATGCCTATATCTACCCCTGTCGGCGTCTCAGTCGGCGTCGCAGCCTCTGTCAGCGTCTGTGTAGGCGTCTGAGTCGCTGCAGCTGTAGATTGGGGAGTCTGCTGCTTTCTCTATGCCTATATATACCACTATCGGCCTCACTCGGCGCCGCAGTTTCTGTCAGCGTCTCTTTAGGCGTTTCACTCGTTGCCGCTGCCGATTGGGGGGTCTGCTGCTTTCTCTATGCCTATATCCACCCCTATCTGCCTCAGTCGGCGTCGCAGCCTCTGTCAGCGTCTCCGTAGGTGTCTTAGTCGCTGCCGCTGTCGATTGGGAGGTCTGCTGCCTTCTCTATGCCTATATCTACCCCTATCTGCCTCAGTCGGCGTCCCAGTCGGTGTCGCAGCCACTGTCAGCGTCTCCGTAGGCGTCTTAGTCGCTGCAGCTGTAGATTGGGGAGTCTGCTGCTTTATCTATGCCTATATAGACCCCTATCTGCCTCAGTCGGCGTCGCAGACTCTGTCAGCGTCTCTGTAGGCGTCTCAGTCGCTGCCGCTGTCGATTGGGAGATCTGCTGCCTTCTCTATGCCTATATCTACCATTATCTGCCTCAGTCGGCGTCCCAGTCGGCGTCGTACACACTGTCAGCGTCTCTGTAGGCGTCTCAGTCGCTGCTGCTGCCGATTGGGGGGTCTGCTGCCTCTCCTATGCCCATATCAACCCCCATATGCCTCAGTCGGCGCTACAGCCTCTGTAATCAACTCTGTAGGAGTCGCAGTCGCTCCCGCTGTCAATTGGGGGGGTCTGTTGCCTTTTCTATGCCTATATCTACTCCTATCTGCCTCAGTCGGCGTCGCAGCTTCTGTCAGCGTTTCCGTAGGCGTCTTAGTCGCTGCAGATGTAGATTGGGGAGTCTGCTGCTTTTTCTATGCCTATATCTACCCCTGTCGGCGTCTCAGTCGGCGCCGCAGCCTCTGTCAGCGTCTCTGTAGGCGTCTGAGTCGCTGCAGCTGTAGATTGGGGAGTCTGCTGCTTTCTCTATGCCTATATATACCACTATCGGCCTCACTCGGCGTCGCAGTTTCTGTCAGCGTCTCTTTAGGCGTTTCAGTCGTTGCCGCTGACGATTGGGGGTCTGCTGCTTTCTCTATGCCTATATCCACCCCTATCTGCCTCAGTCGGCGTCGCAGCCTCTGTCAGCGTCTCCGTAGGCGTCTTAGTCGCTGCAGATGTAGATTGGGGAGTCTGCTGCTTTTTCTATGCCTATATCTACTCCTGTCGGCGTCTCAGTCGTCGTCGCAGCTTCTGGCAGCGTCTCTGTAGGCGTCTCGGTCGATGCCGCTGTCGATTGGGGGGGTATGCTGCCTTCTCTATACCCATATCTACCCCTATATGCCTCAGTCGGTTTCTCAGTGTCCGTCGCAGCCACTGTCAGCGTCTCTGTAGGAGTCTCAGTCGCTGCCGCTGTCGATTGGGGGTCTGCTGCCTTCTCTATGCCCATATTTACCCCCCATATGCCTCTCTCGGCGTCGCAGCCTCTGTCAGCGTCTCTGTAGGCGTCGCAGTCGCTCCCGCTGTCGATTGGGGGGTCTGTTGCCTTTTCTATGCCTATATCTACCCCTATCAGCCTCTGTCAGCGTCTCCGTAGGCGTCTTAGTCGCTGCAGCTGTAGATTGGGGAGTCTGCTGCTTTCTCTATGCATATATATACCCCTATCTGCCTCAGCCGGCGTCGCAGCCTCAGTCAGCATCTCTGTAGGCGTCTCAGTCGCTGCCGCTGTCGATTGGGAGGTCTGCTGCCTTCTCTATGCCTATATCTACTCCTATCTGCCTCAGTCGGCGTCCCAGTCGGTGTCGCAGCCACTGTCAGCGTCTCTGTAGGCGTCTCAGTCGCTGCCGCTGTCGATTGGGGGTCTGCTGCCTTCTCTATGCCCATATTTACCCCCCATTTGCCTCAATCGGCGTCGCAGCCTCTGTCAGCGACTCTGTAGGCGTCGCAGTCGCTCCCGCTGTCGATTGGGGGGTATGTTGCCTTTTCTATGCCTATATCTACCCGTATCAGCCTCTGTCAGCGTCTCCGTAGGTGTCTTAGTCGCTGCAGCTGTAGATTGGGGAGTCTGCTGCTTTTTCTATGCCTATATCTACCCCTGTCGGCGTCTCAGTCGGCGCCGCAGCCTCTGTCAGCGTCTCTGTAGGCGTCTGAGTCGCCGCAGCTGTAGATTGGGGAGTCTGCTGCTTTCTCTATGCCTATATATACCACTATCGGCCTCACTCGGCGTCGCAGTTTCTGTCAGCGTCTCTTTAGGCGTTTCAGTCGTTGCCGCTGACGATTGGGGGTCTGCTGCTTTCTCTATGCCTATATCCACCCCTATCTGCCTCAATCGGCGTCGCAGCCTCTGTCAGCGTCTCCGTAGGCGTCTTAGTCGCTGCAGATGTAGATTGGGGAGTCTGTGCTTTTTCTATGCCTATATCTACCCCTGTCGGCGTCTCACTCGTCGTCGCAGCTTCTGTCAGCGTCTCTGTAGGCGTCTCGGTCGATGCCGCTGTCGATTGGGGGGTATGCTGCCTTCTCTATACCCATATCTACCCCTATATGCCTCAGTCGGTTTCTCAGTGTCCGTCGCAGCCACTATCAGCGTCTCTGTAGGAGTCTCAGTCGCTGCCGCTGTCGATTGGGGGTCTGCTGCCTTCTCTATGCCCATATTTACCCCCCATATGCCTCTCTCGGCGTCGCAGCCTCTGTCAGCGTCTCTGTAGGCGTCGCAGTCGCTCCCGCTGTCGATTGGGGGGTCTGTTGCCTTTTCTATGCGTATATCTACCCCTATCAGCCTCTGTCAGCGTCTCCGTAGGCGTCTTAGTCGCTGCAGCTGTAGATTGGGGAGTCTGCTGCTTTCTCTATGCATATATATACCCCTATCTGCCTCAGCCGGCGTCGCAGCCTCTGTCAGCGTCTCTGTAGGCGTCTCAGTCGCTGCCGCTGTCGATTGGGAGGTCTGCTGCCTTCTCTATGCCTATATCTACCCCTATCTGCCTCAGTCGGCGTCCCAGTCGGTGTCGCAGCCACTGTCAGCGTCTCTGTAGGCGTCTCAGTCGCTGCCGCTGTCGATTGGGGGTCTGCTGCCTTCTCTATGCCCATATTTACCCCCCATTTGCCTCAATCGGCGTCGCAGCCTCTGTCAGCGACTCTGTAGGCGTCGCAGTCGCTCCCGCTGTCGATTAGGGGGTATGTTGCCTTTTCTATGCCTATATCTACCCGTATCAGCCTCTGTCAGCGTCTCCGTAGGTGTCTTAGTCGCTGCAGCTGTAGATTGGGGAGTCTGCTGCTTTCTCTATGCCTATATATACCACTATCGGCCTCACTCGGCGTCGCAGTTTCTGTCAGCGTCTCTTTAGGCGTTTCAGTCGTTGCCGCTGTCGATTGGGGGGTCTGCTGCTTTCTCTATGCCTATATCCACCCCTATCTGCCTCAGTCGGCGTCGCAGCCTCTGTCAGCGTCTCCGTAGGCGTCTCAGTCGCTCCCGCTGTCTATTGGGGGTCTGCTGCCTTCTCTATGCCTATATCTACAACTATCTGCCTCAGTCGGCGCCGCAGCCTCTGTCAGCGTCTCTGTAAGCGTCTCAGTCGCTGCCGCTGTCGATTGTGGTGTCTGCTGCCTTTTCTCTGCCTATGTCTACCCCTATCTGCCTCAGTCGGCTTCTCAGTCGGTGTCGCAGCCACTGTCAGCGTCTCTGTAGGCGAATCAGTCGCTGCCGCTGTCGATTGGGGGTCTGCTGCCTTCTCTATGCCCATATTTACCCCCCATTTGCCTCAATCGGCGTCGCAGCCTCTGTCAGCGACTCTGTAAGCGTCGCAGTCGCTCCCGCTGTCTATTGGGGGGTCTGTTGCCTTTTCTATGCCTATATCTACCCCTATCAGCCTCTGTCAGCGTCTCCGTAGGCGTCTCAGTCGCTGCCGCTGTCGATTGGGAGGTCTGCTGCCTTCTCTATGCCTATATCTAACCCTATCTGCCTCAGTCGGCGTCCCAGTCGGCGTCGGAGACACTGTCAGCGTCTCTGTAGGCGTCTCAGTCGCTGCTGCTGTCGATTGGGGGGTCTGGTGCCTTCTCTATGCCCATATCAACCCCCCATATGCCTCAGTCGGCGCTACAGCCCCTGTAAGCGACTCTGTAGGCGTCGCAGTCGTTCCCGCTGTCAATTGGGGGGGTCTGTTGCCTTTTCTATGCCTATATCTACCCCTATCTGCCTCAGTCGGCGTCGCAGCCTCTGTCAGCGTCTCTGTAGGCGTCTGAGTCGCTGCAGCTGTAGATTGGGGAGTCTGCTGCTTTCTCTATGCCTATATATACCACTATCGGCCTCACTCGGCGTCGCAGTTTCTGTCAGCGTCTCTTTAGGCGTTTCACTCGTTGCTGCTGTCGATTGGGGGGTCTGCTGATTTCTCTTTGCCTATATCCACCCCTATCTGCCTCAGTCGGCGTCGCATACTCTGTCAGCGTATCTGTAGGCGTCTCAGTCGCTGCCGCTGTCGATTGGGAGGTCTGCTGCCTTCTCTATGCCTATATCAACCCCTATCTGCCTCAGTCGGCGTCCCAGTCGGCGTCGCACACACTGTCAGCGTCTCTGTAGGCGTCTCAGTCGCTGCTGCTGTCGATTGGGGTCTGCTGCCTTCTCTATGCCCATATCAACCCCCCATATGCCTCAGTCGGCGCTACAGCCTCTGTAAGCGACTCTGTAGGCGTCGCAGTCGCTCCCGCTGTCAATTGGGGGGGGGGGCTGTTGCCTTTTCTATGCCTATATCTACCCCTATCTGCCTAAGTCGGCGTCGCAGCCTCTGTCAGCGTTTCCGTAGGCGTCTTAGTCGCTGCAGATGTAGATTGGGGAGTCTGCTGCTTTTTCTATGCCTATATATACCCCTGTCGGCGTCTCAGTCGGCGTCGCAGTTTCTGTCAGCGTCTCTTTAGGCGTTTCAGTCGTTGCCGCTGTCGATTGGGGGGTCTGCTGCTTTCTCTATGCCTATATCCACCCCTATCTGCCTCAGTCGGCGTCGCAGCCTCTGTCAGCGTCTCCGTAGGCGTCTTAGTCGCTGCAGATGTAGATTGGGGAGTCTGCTGCTTTTTCTATGCCTATGTCTACCCCTGTCGGCGTCTCAGTCATCGTCGCAGCTTCTGTCAGCGTCTCTGTAGGCGTCTCGGTCGATGCCGCTGTCGATTGGGGGGGTATGCTGCCTTCTCTATACCCATATCTACCCCTATATGCCTCAGTCGGTTTCTCAGTGGCCGTCGCAGCCACTGTCAGCGTCTCTGTAGGCGTCTCTGTAGGCGTCTCAGTCGCTGCCGCTGTCGATTGGGGGTCTGCTGCCTTCTCTATGCCCATATTTACCCCCCATATGCCTCTCTCGGCGTCGCAGCCTCTGTCAGCGTCTCTGTAGGCGTCGCTGTCGCTCCCGCTGTCGATTAGGGGGTCTGTTGCCTTTTCTATGCCTATATCTACCCCTATCAGCCTCTGTCAGCGCCTCCGTAGGCGTCTTAGTCGCTGCAGCTGTAGATTGGGGAGTCTGCTGCTTTCTCTATGCCTATATATACCCCTATCTGCCTCAGTCGATGTCGCAGCCTCTGTCAGCGTCTCTGTAGGCGTCTCAGTCGCTGCCGCTGTCGATTGGGAGGTCTGCTGCCTTCTCTATGCCTATATCTACCCCTATCTGCCTCAGTCGGCGTCCCAGTCGGTGTCGCAGCCACTGTCAGCGTCTCTGTAGGCGTTTCAGTCGCTGCCGCTGTCGATTGGGGGTCTGCTGCCTTCTCTATGCCCATATTTACTCCCCAAAAGCCTCAATCGGCGTCGCAGCCTCTGTCAGCGACTCTGTAGGCGTCCCAGTCGCTCCCGCTGTCGATTGGGGGGTATGTTGCCTTTTCTATGCCTATATCTACCCCTATCAGCCTCTGTCAGCGTCTCCGTAGGCGTCTTAGTCGCTGCAGCTGTAGATTGGGGAGTCTGCTGCTTTCTCTATGCCTATATATACACCTATCTGCCTCAGTCGGCGTCGCAGACTCTGTCAGCGTCTCTGTAGGCGTCTCAGATGTTGCCGCTGTCGATTGGGGGGTCTGCTGCCTTCTCAATGCCTATATCCACCCCTATCTGCCTCAGTCGACGTCTCAGTCGGCGTCGCAGCCTCTGTCAGCGTCTCTGTAGGCGTCTCAGTCGTTGCCGCTGTCGATTGGGGGGTCTGCTGCCTTCTCAATGCCTAAATCTACCCCTATCTGCCTCAGTTGTCGTCGCAGTCGGCGTCGCAGCCTCTGTCAGCGTCTCTGTGGGCGTCTCAATCGTTGCCGCTGTCGATTGGGGGGTCTACTGTCTTCTCTATGGCTATATCTACCCCTATCTGCCTAAGTCGGCGTCTCAGTCGCTTCCGCTGTCGATTCTATATGCTATATCTACCCCTATCTGCCTCAATCGGCGTTGCAGTCTCTGTCAGCGTGTCTGTGGGCGTCCCAATCGCTGCCGCTGTCGAAGGGGGGCTCTGCTGCCTTTTCTATGCCTATATATACCCCTATCTGCCTCAGTCGGAGTCTCAGTAGGCGTCACAGCCTCTGTCAGCATCTCTGTAGGCGTCTCAGCCGCTCCCGCTGTCTATTGGTTGTCTGCTGCCTTCTCTATGCCTATTTCCACCCCTATCTGCCTCAGTCGGCGCCGCAGTCGGCGTCGCAGACACTGTCAGCGTCTCTGTAGGCGTCTAAGTCGCTGCTGCTGTCGATTGGGGGGTCTGCTGCCTTCTCTATGCCCATATCAACCCCCCATATGCATCAGTCGGCGCTACAGCCTCTGTAAGCGACTCTGTAGGCGTCGCAGTCGTTCCCGCTGTCAATTGGGTGGGGTCTGTTGCCTTTTCTATGCCTATATCTACCCCTATCTGCCTCAGTCGGCGTCGCAGCCTCTGTCAGCGTTTCCGTAGGCGTCTTAGTCGCTGCAGATGTATATTGGGGAGTCTGCTGCTTCTTCTATGCCTATATCTACCCCTGTCGGCGTCTCAGTCGGCGTCGCAGCCTCTGTCAGCGTCTCTGTAGGCGTCTAAGTCGCTGCAGCTGTAGATTGGGGAGTCTGCTGGTTTCTCTATGCCTATATATACCACTATCGGCCTCACTCGGCGTCGCAGTTTCTGTCAGCGTCTCTTTAGGCGTTTCACTCGTTGCCGCTGTCGATTGGGGGGTCTGCTGCTTTCTCTATGCCTATATCCACCCCTATCTGCCTCTGTCGGCGTCGCAGCCTCTGTCAGCGTCTCCGTAGGCGTTTTAGTCGCTGCCGCTGTCGATTGGGAGGTCTGCTGCCTTCTCTATGCCTATATCTACCCCTATCTGCCTCAGTCGGCGTCCCAGTCGGTGTCGCAGCCACTGTCAGCGTCTCTGTAGGCGTCTCAGTCGCTGCCGCTGTCGATTGGGGGTCTGCTGCCTTCTCTATGCCCATATTTACCCCCCATATGCCTCAATCGGCGTCGCAGCCTCTGTCAGCGAATCTGTAGGCGTCGCAGTCGCTCCCGCTGTCGATTGGGGGGTATGTTGCCTTTTCTATGCCTATATCTACCCCTATCAGCCTCTGTCAGCGTCTCCGTAGGCGTCTTAGTCGCTGCAGCTGTAGATTGGGGAGTCTGCTGCTTTCTCTATGCCTATATATACCCCTATCTGCCGCAGTCGGCGTCGCAGACTCTGTCAGCGTCTCTGTAGGCGTCTCAGTCGCTGCCGCTGTCGATTGGGAGGTCTGCTGCCTTCTCTATGCCTATATCTACCCCTATCTGCCTCAGTCGGCGTCCCAGTCGGCGTCGCAGACACTGTCAGCGTCTCTGTAGGCGTCTCAGTCGCTGCTGCTGTCGATTGGGGGGTCTGCTGCCTTCTCTATGCCCATATCAACCCCCCATATGCCTCAGTCGGCGCTACAGCCGCTGTAAGCGACTCTGTAGGCGTCGTAGTCGTTCCCGCTGTCAATTGGGGGGGTCTGTTGCCTTTTCTATGCCTATATCTACCCCTATCTGCCTCAGTCGGCGTCGCAGCCTCTGTCAGCGTTTCCGTAGGCGTCTTAGTCGCTGCAGATGTAGATTGGGGAGTCTGCTGCTTTTTCTATGCCTATATATACCCCTGTCGGCGTCTCAGTCGGCGTCGCAGCCTCTGTCAGCGTCTCTGTAGGCGTCTGAGTCGCTGCAGCTGTAGATTGGGAAGTCTGCTGCCTTCTCTATGCCTATATCTACCCCTATCTGCCTCAGTCGGCGTCCCAGTCGGCGTCGCAGCCACTGTCAGCGTCTCTGTAGGCGTCTCAGTCGCTGCCGCTGTCGATTGGGCAGTCTTCTGCCTTCTCTATGCCTATATCTACCCCTATCTGCCTCAGTCGGCGTCCCAGTCGGCGTCGCAGCCACTGTCAGCGTCTCTGTGTGCGTCTCAGTCGCTGCCGCTGTCGATTGGGGGTCTGCTGCCTTCTCTATGCCCATATTTACCCCCCATATGCCTCAATCGGCGTCGCAGCCACTGTCAGCGACTCTGTAGGCGTCGCAGTCGCTCCCGCTGTCGATTGGGGGGTCTGTTGCCTTTCTATGCCTATATCTACCCCTATCAGCCTCTGTCAGCGTCTCCGTAGGCGTCTTAGTCGCTGCAGCTGTCGATTGAGGGGTCTGCTGCCTTCTCTATGCCCATATCAACCCCCCATATGCCTCAGTCGGCGCTACAGCCTCTGTAAGCGACTCTGTAGGCGTCGCAGTCGCTCCCGCTGTCAATTGGGGGGTCTGTTGCCTTTTCTATGCCTATATCTACCCCTTTCGGCGTCTCAGTCGGCGTCGCAGCCTCTGTCAGCGTCTCTGTAGGCATCTGAGTCGCTGCAGCTGTAGATTGGGGAGTCTGCTGCTTTCTCTATGCTTATATATACCACTATCGGCCTCACTCGGCGTCGCAGTTTCTGTCAGCGTCTCTTTAGGCGTTTCAGTCGTTGCCGCTGTCGATTGGGGGGTCTGCTGCTTTCTCTATGCCTATATCCACCCCTATCTGCCTCAGTCGGCGTCGCAGCCTCTGTCAGCGTCTCTGTAGGCGTCGCAGTCGCTCCCGCTGTCGATTGGGGGGTCTGTTGCCTTTTCTATGCCTATATCTACCCCTATCAGCCTCTGTCAGCGTCTCCGTAGGCGTCTTAGTCGCTGCAGATGTAGATTGGGGAGTCTGCTGCTTTCTCTATGCCTATATCCACCCCTATCTGCCTCAGTCTGCGTCGCAGCCTCTGTCAGCGTCTCCGTAGGCGCCTTAGTCGCTGCAGATGTAGATTGGGGAGTCTGCTGCTTTCTCTATGCCTATATATACCCCTATCTGCCTCAGTCGGCGTCGCAGCCTCTGTCAGCGTCTCTGTGGGCGTCTCAGTCGCTGCCACTGTCGATTGGGAGGTCTGCTGCCATCTCTATGCCTATATCCACCCCTATCTGCCTCAGTCGGCGTCCCAGTCGGCGTCGCAGCCACCGTCAGCGTCTCTGTAGGCGTCTCAGTCGCTGCTGCTGTCGATTGGGGGGTCTGCTGCCTTCTCTATGCCCATATCAACCCCCCATATGCCTCAGTCGGCGCCGCATGCTCCGTAAGCGTCTCTGTAGGCGTCGCAGTCGCTCCCGCTGTCAATTGGGGGGTCTGTTGCCTTTTCTATGCCTATAACTACCCCTGTCTGCCTCAGTCGGCGTCGCAGCCTCTGTCAGCGTTTCCGTAGGCGTCTTAGTCGCTGCAGATGTAGATTGGGGAGTCTGCTGCTTTTTCTATGCCTATATCTACCCCTGTCGGCGTCGCAGCCTCTGTCAGCGTCTGTGTAGGCGTCTCAGTCGCTGCAGCTGTAGATTGGGAAGTCTGCTGCTTTCTCTATGCCTATATATACCACTATCGGCCTCAGTCGGCGTCGCAGTTTCTGTCAGCGTCTCTTTAGGCGATTCAGTCGTTACCGCTGTCGATTGTGGGGTCTGCTGCTTTCTCTATGCCTATATCCACCCCTATCTGCCTCAGTCGGCGTCGCAGCTTCTGTCAGCGTCTCCGTAGGCGTCTTAGTCGCCGCAGATGTAGATTGGGGAGTCTGCTGCTTTTTCTATGCCTATATCTACCCCTGTCGGCGTCGCAGCCTTTGTCAGCGTCTCTGTAGGCGTCTCAGTCGCTGCCGCTATCTTTTGGGGTCTGCTGCCATCTCTATGCCTATATCTACGACTATCTGCCCCAGTCGGCGTATCTGTCGGCGTTGCAGCCTCTGTCAGCGTCTCTCTAGGCGTCTCAGTCGCTGCCGCTGTCGATTGGCGGGGTCTGCTGCCTTCTCTATGCCTTTATCTACCCCTATCTGCCTCAGTGGGAGTCGCAGCCTCTTTCAGCGTCTCTGTAGGATTCTCAGGCGCAGCCGCTGTCGATTGGGGGTCTGCTGCCTTCTCTGTGCCTTTATCTGCCCCTATCTGCCCCAGTCGACGTCTCAGTCTGATTCGCAGCCTCTGTCAGCGCCTCTGTTGGCGTCTCAGTCGCTGCCGCTGTCGATTGGCGGGGTCTGCTGCTTTCTCTATGCCTTTATCTGCCCCTATCTGCCCCAGTCGGCGTCTCAGTCTGATTCGCTGCCTCTGTCAGCGTCTCTGTAAGAATCTCAGTCGCTGCCGCTGTCGATTGGGGGGTCTGCTGCATTCTCTATGCATATATCTACCCCTATCTGCCTCAGTCGGCGTCTCAGTAGGCGTCGCAGCCTCTGTCAGCGTCTCCGTAGGCGCCTTAGTCGCTGCAGATGTAGATTGGGGAGTCTGCTGCTTTCTCTATGCCTATATATACCCCTATCTGCCTCAGTCGGCGTCGCAGCCTCTGTCAGCGTCTCTGTGGGCGTCTCAGTCGCTGCCACTGTCGATTGGGAGGTCTGCTGCCATCTCTATGCCTATATCCACCCCTATCTGCCTCAGTCGGCGTCCCAGTCGGCGTCGCAGCCACCGTCAGCGTCTCTGTAGGCGTCTCAGTCGTTGCTGCTGTCGATTGGGGGGTCTGCTGCCTTCTCTATGCCCATATCAACCCCCCATATGCCTCAGTCGGCGCCGCAGGCTCTGTAAGCGTCTCTGTAGGCGTCGCAGTCGCTCCCGCTGTCAATTGGGGGGTCTGTTGCCTTTTCTATGCCTATATCTACCCCTGTCTGCCTCAGTAGGCGTCGCAGCCTCTGTCAGCGTCTCTGTAGGCGTCTTAGTCGCTGCCGCTGTCGATTGGGGGTGTGCTGCCTTCTCTATGCACTTATCTACCCCTATCTGCCTCAGTCGGCGTCTCAGTCGACGTCGCAGCCTCTGTCAGCATCTCTGTAGACGTCTAAGTCGCTTCCGCTGTCTATTGGGGGTCGGATGCCTTCTCTATGCCTTTATCTACAACTATCTGCCTCAGTGGGCATCTCATTCGACGTCGCAGCCTCTGACAGCGTCTCTGTAGGCGTCTTAGTCGCTGCCGCTGTCGATTGGGGGGTGTGCTGCCTTCTCTATGCACTTATCTACCCCTATCTGCCTCAGTGGGCAACTCATTCGACGTCGCAGCATCTGTCAGCATCTCTGTAGGCGTCTCAGGCGCTGCCGCTGTCGATTGGGGGTCTGCTGCCTTCTCTATGCCTTTATCTACCCCTATCTGCCTCAGTGGGCATCTCATTCGACGTCGCAGCCTCTGTCAGCGTCTCTGTAGGCGTTTCAGTCGCTGCCGTTGTCGATTGGGGGGTCTGCTGCCTTCTCTGTGCCTATATCTACTCCTATCTGCCCCAGTCGGCGTCTCAGTCGGCGTCGCATCCTCTGACAGCGTCTCTCTAGGCGTCACAGTCGCTGCCGCTGTCGATTTGGTGGTCTGCTGCCTTTTCTATGCCTATATCTACCCCTATCTGCCTCAGTCGGCGTCCCAGTCGGCGTCGCAGCCACTGTCAGCGCCTCTGTATGCGTCTCAGTCGCTGCCGCTGTCGATTGGGAAGTCTGCTGCCTTCTCTATGCCTATATCTACCCCTATCTGCCTCAGTCGGCGTCCCAGTCGGCGTCGCAGCCACTGTCAGCGTCTCTGTAGGCGTCTCAGTCGCTGCCGCTGCCGATTGGGGGTCTGCTGCCTTCTCTATACCATATGCCCCATATGCCTCAATCGGCGTCGCAGCCTCTGTCAGCGACTCTGTAGGCGTCGCAGTCGCTCCCGCTGTCGATTGGGGGGTCTGTTGCCTTTTCTATGCCTATATCTACACCTATCAGCCTCTGTCAGCGTCTCCGTAGGCGTCTTAGTCGCTGCAGCTATAGATTGGGGAGTCTGCTGCTTTCTCTATGCCTATATATACCATTATCTGCCTCAGTGGGCGTCGCAGACTCTGTCAGCGTCTCTGTAGGCGTCTCAGTCGCAGCCGCTGTCGATTGGGAGGTCTGCTGCCTTCTCTATGCCTATATCTACACCTATCTACCTCAGTCGGCGTCCCAGTCGGCGTCGCAGACACTGTCAGCGTCTCAGTCGCTGCTGCTGTCGATTGGCGGGGTCTGCTGCCTTCTCTATGCCTTTATCTACCCCTATCTGCCTCAGTGGGCGTTGCAGCCTCTTTCAGCGTCTCTGTAGGAGTCTCAGGCGCAGCCGCTGTCAATTGGGGTGTCTGTTGCCTTTTCTATGCCTATATCTACCCCTATCTGCCTCAGTCGGCGTCGCAGCCTCTGTCAGCGTTTCCGTAGGCGTCTGAGTCGCTGCAGCTGTAGATTGGGGAGTCTGCTGCTTTCTCTATGCCTATATATACCACTATCGGCCTCACTCGGCGTCGCAGTTTCTGTCAGCGTCTCTTTAGGCGTTTCAGTCGTTGCCGCTGTAGATTGGGGGGTCTGCTGCTTTCTCTATGCCTATATCCACCCCAATCTGCCTCAGTCGGCGTCGCAGCCTCTGTCAGCGTCTCTGTAGGCGTCTGAGTCGCTGCAGCTGTAGATTGGGGAGTCTGCTGCTTTTTCTATGCCTATATATACCACTACGGCCTCACTCGGCGTCACAGTTTCTGTCAGCGTCTCTTTAGGCGTTTCAGTCGTTGCCGCTGTCGATTGGGGGGTCTGCTGCTTTCTCTATGCCTATATCCACACCTATCTGCCTCAGTCGGCGTCGCAGCCTCTGTCAGCGTCTCCGTAGGCGTCTTAGTCGCTGCAGATGTAGATTGGGGAGTCTGCTGCTTTTTCTATGCCTATATCTACCCCTGTCGGCGTCGTAGCCTTTGTCAGCGTCTCTGTAGGCGTCTCAGTCGCTGCCGCTATCGATTGGGGGGTCTGCTGCCATCTCTATGCCTATATCTACCCCTATCTGCCCCAGTCGGCGTATCTGTCGGAGTCGCAGCCTCTGTCAGCGGCTCTGTAGGCGTCTCAGTCGCTGCCGCTGTCGATTGGCGGGGTCTGCTGCCTTCTCTATGCCTTTATCTACCCCTATCTGCCTCAGTGGGCGTTGCAGCCTCTTTCAGCGTCTCTGTAGGAGTCTCAGGCGCAGCCGCTGTCGATTGGGGGGTCTGCTGCCTTCTCTATGCCTTTATCTGCCCCGATCTGCCCCAGTCGGTTTCTCAGTCTGATTCGCAGCCTCTGTCAGCATCTCTGTAGGCGTCTCAGTCGCTGCCGCTGTCGATTGGCGGGGTCTGCTGCCTTCTCTATGCCTTTATCTGCCCCTACCTGCCCCAGTCGGCGTCTCAGTCTGATTCGCTGCCTCTGTCAGCGTCTCTGTAAGAATCTCAGTCGCTGCCGCTGTCGATTGGGGGGTCTGCTGCCTTCTCTATGCATATATCTACCCCTATCTGTCTCAGTCGGCTTCTCAGTAGGCGTCGCAGCCTCTGGCAGCGTCTCTGTAGGCGTCTTAGTCGCTGCCGCTGTCGATTGGGGGGTGTGCTGCCTTCTCTATGCACTTATCTACCCCTATCTGCCTCAGTCGGCGACTCAGTCGACGTCGCAGCCTCTGTCAGCATCTCTGTAGGCGTCTAAGTCGCTTCCGCTGTCTATTGGGGGTCGGATGCCGTCTCAATGCCTTTATCTACAACTATCTGCCTCAGTGGGCATCTCATTTGACGTCGCAGCCTCTGTCAGCGTCTCTATAGGCGTCTTAGTCGCTGCCGCTGTCGATTGGGGGGGTGTGCTGCCTTCTCTATGCACTTATCTACCCCTATCTGCCTCAGTGGGCATCTCATTCGACGTCGCAGCAACTGTCAGCATCTCTGTAGGCGTCTCAAGCGCTGCCGCTGTCGATTGGGGGGGTCTGCTGCCTTCTCTATGCCTTTATCTACCCCTATCTGCCTCAGTGGGCATCTCATTCGACGTCGCAGCCTCTGTCAGCGTCTCTGTAGGCGTTTCAGTCCCTGCCGTTGTCGATTGGGGGGTCTGCTGCCTTCTCTGTGCCTATATCTACCCCTATCTGCCCCAGCCGGCGTCTCAGTCGGCGTCGCATCCTCTGACAGCGTCTCTCTAGGCGTCTCAGTCGCTGCCGCTGTCGATTGGGGGGTCTGCTGAATTCTCTATGCCAATTCCTACCCCTTTCTGCCTCAGTCGGCATCTCAGTCGCCGTCGCAGCCTCTGTCAGCGTCTCTGTAGGCGTCTCAGTCGCTGCCGCTGTCGATTGGGGGGTCTGCTGCCTTCTCTATGCCTATATCTACCTCTATCTGCCTCAGTCGGCGTCTCAGTCGACGTCGCAGCATCTGTCAGCATCTCTGTAGGCGTCTAAGTCGCTTCCGCTGTCTATTGGGGGTCGGATGCCTTCTCTATGCCTATATCTAAAACTATCTGCCACAGTCGGCGTCTCAGTCGGCGTCGCAGCCTCTGTCAGCGTCTCTGTAGGCGTCTTAGTCGCTGCCGCTGTCGATTGGGGGGTGTGCTGCCTTCTCTATGCCCATATCTACTCCTATTTGCCTCAGTCGGCGTCGCAGCCTCTGTCAGCATCTCTGTATGCGTCTGCCGCATCCGCTATCTATTGGGGGGGTCTGCTGCTTTCTCTATGCCTATATCTAGTCGTTGCCGCTGTCGATTGGGGGGGGTCTGCCTCTGTCAGCGTCTCCAAAGGCGTCTCAGTCGTTGCCGCTGTCGGTTGCGGGGTCTACTGCCTTCTCTATGGCTATATCTACCCCTATCTGCCTCAGTCCGCTTCTCAGTCGGCGCCGCAGTCTCTGTCAGCGTCTCTGTAGGCGGCTCAGTCGCTTCCGCTGTCGAAGGGGGGGGTCTGCTGCCTTTTCTGTGCCTATATCTACCCCTGTCTGCCTCAGTCGGCGTCGCAGCCTCTGTCAGCGTTTCTGTAGGCGTCTCAGTCGTTGCCGCTGTCGGTTGGGGTGTCTACTGCCTTCTCTATGCCTTTATCTGCCCCTATCTGTCCCAGTCGGCGTCTCAGTCTGATTCGCAGCCTCTGTCAGCATCTCTGTAGGCGTCTCAGTCGCTGCCGCTGTCGATTGGGGGGGGGGTCTGGTGGCTTCTCTATGCCTATGTCTACCCCTATCTGCCTCAGTCGGCTTCTCAGTCGGCGTCACAGCCTCTGTCAGCGTCTCTGTAGGCGTCTCAGTCGCTGCCGCTGTCGATTGGGAGGTCTGCTGCCTTCTCTATGCCTATATCTACCCTTTCTGCCTCAGTTGGCTTCCCAGTCGGAGTCGCAGCCACTGTCAGCGTCTCTGTAGGCGTCTCAGTCGCTGCCGCTGTCGGTTGGGGGTCTGCTGCCTTCTCTATGCCCATATCTACCCCCCATATGCCTCAGTCGGCGTCGCAGCCTCTGTCAGCGTCTCTGTAGGCGTCGCAGTCGCTCCCGCTGTCGATTGGGGGGTCCGTTGCCTTATCTATGCCTATATCTACCCCTATAAGCCTCTGTCAGCGTCTCCTTGGCGTCTTAGTCGCTGCAGCTGTAGATTGGGGAGTCTGCTGCTTTCTCTATGCCTATATATACCTATCTGCCTCAGTAGGCGTCGCAGCCTCTGTCAGCGTCTCTGTAGGCGTCTCAGTCGCTGCCGCTGGCGATTGGGAGGTCTGCTGCCTTCTCTATGCCTATATCTACCCCTATCTGACTCAGTCGGCGTCCCAGTCGGCGTCGCAGCCACTGTCAGCGTCTCTGTAGGCGTCTCAGTCGCTGCCGCTGTCAATTGGGGGTCTGCTGCCATCTCTATGCCTTTATCTAATCCTATCTGCCTCAGTCGGCGTCGCAGCCACTGTCAGCGTCTCTGTAGGCGTCTCAGTCGCTGCCGCTGTCGATTGGGGGTCTGCTGCCTTCTCTATGCCCATATCTACACCTATATGCCTCAGTCGGTTTCTCAGTAGGCGTCGCAGCCTCTGTCAGCGTCTCCGTAGGCGTCTTAGTAACTGCCGCTGTAGATTAGGGATTCTGCTGCTTTCTCTATGCCTATATATACCCCTATCTGCCTCAGTCGGCGTCGCAGCCTATGTCCGCGTCTCCGTAGGCTTCTCAGTCGCTGCAGCTGTAGATTAGGGATTCTGCTGCTTTCTCTATGCCTATATATACCCCTATCTGCCTCAGTCGGCGTCGCAGTTTCTGTCAGCGCCTCTTTAGGCGTTTCAGTCGTTGCCGCTGTAGATTAGGGATTCTGCTGCTTTCTCTATGCCTATATATACCCCTATCTGCCTCAGTCGGCGTCGCAGTTTCTGTCAGCGCCTCTTTAGGCGTTTCAGTCGTTGCCGCTGTCGATTGGGAGGTCTGCTGCCTTCTCTATGCCTATAACTACCCCTATCTGACTCAGTCGGCGTCCCAGTCGGCGTCGCAGCCACTGTCAGCGTCTCTGTAGGCGTCTCAGTCGCTGCCGCTGTCGGTTGGGGGTCTGCTGCCTTCTCTATGCCCATATCTACCCCCCATATGCCTCAGTCGGCGTCGCAGCCTCTGTCAGCGTCTCTGTAGGCGTCGCAGTCGCTCCCGCTGTCGATTGGGGGGTCCGTTGCCTTATCTATGCCTATATCTACCCCTATATACCTCAGTCGGCATCTCAGTCGGCGCCTCAGACGGGATCGCAGCCTCTGTCAGCGTCTCTGTAGGCGACTCAGTCGCTGCCGCTGTCGATTGGGGGGTCTGCTGCCTTTTTTATGCCTATATCTACCCCTATCTGCCTCAGTCGGCGTCTCAGTCGACGTCGCAGCCTCTGTCAGCATCTCTGTAGGCGTCTCAGTCGCTTCCGCTGTCTATTGGGGGTCGGATGCCTTCTCTATGCCTTTATCTACAACTATCTGCCTCAGTGGGCATCTCATTCGACGTCGCAGCCTCTGACAGCGTCTCTGTAGGCGTCTTAGTCGCTGCCGCTGTCGATTGGGGGGTGTGCTGCCTTCTCTATGCACTTATCTACCCCTATCTGCCTCAGTGGGCATCTCATTCGACGTCGCAGCATCTGTCAGCATCTCTGTAGGCGTCTCAGGCGCTGCCGCTGTCGATTGGGGGGTCTGCTGCCTTCTCTATGCCTTTATCTACCCCTATCTGCCTCAGTGGGCATCTCATTCGACGTCGCAGCCTCTGTCAGCGTCTCTGTAGGCGTTTCAGTCGCTGCCGTTGTCGATTGGGGGTCTGCTGCCTTCTCTGTGCCTATATCTACTCCTATCTGCCCCAGTCGGCGTCTCAGTCGGCGTCGCATCCTCTGACAGCGTCTCTCTAGGCGTCACAGTCGCTGCCGCTGTCGATTTGGTGGTCTGCTGCCTTTTCTAAGCCTATATCTACCACTATCTGCCTCAGTCGGCGTCGCAGCCTCTGTCAGCGTCTCTGTAGGCGTCTCAGATGTTGCCGCTGTCGATTGGGGTTTCTGCTGTCTTCTCAATGCCTATATCCACCCCTATCTGCCTCAGTCGGCGTCTCAGTCGGCGTAGCAGCTTCTGTCAGCGTCTCTGTAGGCGTCTCAGTCGTTGCCGCTGTCGATTGGGGGGTCTGCTGCCTTCTCAATGCCTATATCCACCCCTATCTGCCTCAGTCGGCGTCTCAGTCGGAGTCGCAGCCTCTGTCAGCGTCTCTGTAGACGTCTCAGTCGCTGCCGCTGTCTATTGGGGAGTCTGCTGCCTTCTCTATGCCAATATCTACCCCTATCTGCCTCAGTCGGCGTTGCAGTCTCTGTCAGCGTGTCTGTGGGCGTCCCAATCGCTGCCGCTGTCGAAGGGGGGCTCTGCTGCCTTTTCTATGCCTATATATACCCCTATCTGCCTCAGTTGGAGTCTCAGTAGGCGTCACAGCCTCTGTCAGCATCTCTGTAGGCGTCTCAGCCGCTCCCGCTGTCTATTGGGGGTCTGCTGCCTTCTCTATGCCTATATCTACCCCTATCTGCCTCAATCGGCGCCGCAGCCTCTGTCAGCGTCTCTGTAAGCGTCTCAGTCGCTGCCGCTGTCGATTGTGGTGTCTGCTGCCTTTTCTATGCCTATGTCTACCCCTATCTGCCTCAGTCGGTTTCTCAGTCGGTGTCGCAGCCTCTGTCAGCGTCTCTGTAGGCGTCTCAGTCGCTGCCGCTGTCGATTGTTAAGTCTGCTGCCTTCTCTATGCCTATATCTACCCCTATCTGCCTCAGTCGGCGTCCCAGTCGGCGTCGCAGCCACTGTCAGCGCCTCTGTATGAGTCTCAGTCGCTGCCGCTGTCGATTGGGAAGTTTGCTGCCTTCTCTATGCCTATATCTACCCCTATCTGCCTCAGTCGGCGTCCCAGTCGGCGTCGCAGCCACTGTCAGCGTCTCTGTAGGCGTCTCAGTCGCTGCCGCTGTCGATTGGGGGTCTGCTGCCTTCTCTATACCATATTTACCCCCCATATGCCTCAATCGGCGTCGCAGCCTCTGTCAGCGACTCTGTAGGCGTCGCAGCCTCTGTCAGCGACTCTGTAGGCGTCGCAGTCGCTCCCGCTGTCGATTGGGGGGTCTGTTGCCTTTTCTATGCCTATATCTACACCTATCAGCCTCTGTCAGCGTCTCCGTAGGCGTCTTAGTCGCTGCAGCTATAGATTGGGGAGTCTGCTGCTTTCTCTATGCCTATATATACCCCTATCTGCCTCAGTCGGCGTCGCAGACTCTGTCAGCGTCTCTGTAGGCGTCTCAGTCGCAGCCGCTGTCGATTGGGAGGTCTGCTGCCTTCTCTATGCCTATATCTACACCTATCTACCTCAGTCGGCGTCCCAGTCGGCGTCGCAGACACTGTCAGCGTCTCAGTCGCTGCTGCTGTCGATTGGGGGGTCTGCTGCCTTCTCTATGCCCATATCAACCACTCATATGCTTCAGTCGGCGCTACAGCCTCTGTAAGCGACTCTGTAGGAGTCGCAGTCGCTCCCGTTGTCAATTGGGGGGTCTGTTGCCTTTTCTATGCCTATATCTACCCCTATCTGCCTCAGTCGGCGTCGCAGCCTCTGTCAGCGTTTCCGTAGGCGTCTGAGTCGCTGCAGCTGTAGATTGGGGAGTCTGCTGCTTTCTCTATGCCTATATATACCACTATCGGCCTCACTCGGCGTCGCAGCTTCTGTCAGCGTCTCTTTAGGCGTTTCAGTCGTTGCCGCTGTCGATTGGGGGGTCTGTTGCTTTCTCTATGCCTATATCCACCCCTATCTGCCTCAGTCGGCGTCGCAGCCTCTGTCAGCGTCTCCGTAGGCGCCTTAGTCGCTGCAGATGTAGATTGGGGAGTCTGCTGCTTTTTCTATGCCTATATCTACCCCTGTCGGCGTCTCAGTCGGCGTCGCAGCCTCTGTCAGCGTCTCTGTAGGCGTCTGAGTCGCTGCAGCTGTAAAGATTGGGGAGTCTGCTGCTTTCTCTATGCCTATATATACCACTATCGGCCTCACTCGGCGTCGCAGTTTCTGTCAGCGTCTCTTTAGGCGTTTCAGTCGTTGCCGCTGTCGATTGGGGGGTCTGCTGCTTTCTCTATGCCTATATCCACCCCTATCTGCCTCAGTCGGCGTCGCAGCCTCTGTCAGCGTTTCCGTAGGCGTCTGAGTCGCTGCAGCTGTAGATTGGGGAGTCTGCTGCTTTCTCTATGCCTATATATACCACTATCGGCCTCACTCGGCGTCGCAGTTTCTGTCAGCGTCTCTTTAGGCGTTTCAGTCGTTGCCGCTGTCGATTGGGGGGTCTGCTGCTTTCTCTATGCCTATATCCACCCTTATCTGCCTCAGTCGGCGTCGCAGCCTCTGTCAGCGTCTCCGTAGGCGCCTTAGTCGCTGCAGATGTAGATTGGGGAGTCTGCTGCTTTTTCTATGCCTATATCTACCCCTGTCGGCGTCTCAGTCGGCGTCGCAGCCTCTGTCAGCGTCTCTGTAGGCGTCTGAGTCGCTGCAGCTGTAGATTGGGGATTCTGCTGCTTTCTCTATGCCTATATATACCACTATCGGCCTCACTCGGCGTCGCAGTTTCTGTCAGCGTCTCTTTAGGCGTTTCAGTCGTTGCCGCTGTCGATTGGGGGGTCTGCTGCTTTCTCTATGCCTATATCCACCCCTATCTGCCTCAGTCGGCGTCGCAGCCTCTGTCAGCGTCTCCGTAGGCGCCTTAGTCGCTGCAGATGTAGATTGGGGAGTCTGCTGCTTTTTCTATGCCTATATCTACCCCTTTCGGCGTCTCAGTCGGCGTCGCAGCCTCTGTCAGCGTCTCTGTAGGCGTCTGAGTCGCTGCAGCTGTAGATTGGGGAGTCTGCTGCTTTCTTTATGCCTATATATACCACTATCGGCCTCACTCGGCGTCGCAGTTTCTGTCAGCGTCTCTTTAGGCGTTTCAGTCGTTGCCGCTGTCGATTGGGGGGTCTGCTGCTTTCTCTATGCCTATATCCACCCCTATCTGCCTCAGTCGGCGTCGCAGCCTCTGTCAGCGTCTCCGTAGGCGTCTTAGTCGCTGCAGATGTAGATTGGGGAGTCTGCTGCTTTTTCTATGCCTATATCTACCCCTGTCGGCGTCGCAGCCTTTGTCAGCGTCTCTGTAGGCGTCTCAGTCGCTGCCGCTATCGATTGGGGGGTCTGCTGCCATCTCTATGCCTATATCTACCCCTATCTGCCCCAGTCGGCGTATCTGTCGGCGTCGCAGCCTCTGTGAGCGTCTCTGTAGGCGTCTCAGTCGCTGCCGCTGTCGATTGGCGGGGTCTGCTGCCTTCTCTATGCCTTTATCTACCCCTATCTGCCTCAGTGGGCGTTGCAGCCTCTTTCAGCGTCTCTGTAGGAGTCTCAGGCTCAGCCGCTGTCGATTGGGGGGTCTGCTGCCTTCTCTATGCCTTTATCTGCCCCTATCTGCCCCAGTCGGTTTCTCAGTCTGATTCGCAGCCTCTGTCAGCATCTCTGTAGGCGGCTCAGTCGCTGCCGCTGTCGATTGGCGGGGTCTGCTGCCTTCTCTATGCCTTTCTCTGCCCCTGTCTGCCCCAGTCGGCGTCTCAGTCTGATTCGCTGCCTCTGTCAGCGTCTCTGTAAGAATCTCAGTCGCTGCCGCTGTCGATTGGGGGGTCTGCTGCCTTCTCTATGCATATATCTACCCCTATCTGTCTCAGTCGGCGTCTCAGTAGGCGTCGCAGCCTCTGGCAGCGTCTCTGTAGGCGTCTTAGTCGCTGCCGCTGTCGATTGGGGGGTCTGCTGAATTCTCTATGCCTATTCCTACCCTTTTCTGCCTCAGTCGGCATCTCAGTCGCCGTCGCAGCCTCTGTCAGCATCTTTGTAGGCGTCTAAGTCGCTTCCGCTGTCTATTGGGGGTCGGATGCCGTCTCTATGCCTTTATCTACAACTATCTGCCTCAGTGGGCATCTCATTTGACGTCGCAGCCTCTGTCAGCGTCTCTATAGGCGTCTTAGTCGCTGCCGCTGTCGATTGGGGGGTGTGCTGCCTTCTCTATGCACTTATCTACCCCTATCTGCCTCAGTGGGCATCTCATTCGACGTCGCAGCATCTGTCAGCATCTCTGTAGGCGTCTCAAGCGCTGCCGCTGTCGATTGGGGGGTCTGCTGCCTTCTCTATGCCTTTATCTACCCCTATCTGCCTCAGTGGGCATCTCATTCGACGTCGCAGCCTCTGTCAGCGTCTCTGTAGGCGTTTCAGTCGCTGCCGTTGTCGATTGGGGCGTCTGCTGCCTTCTCTGTGCCTATATCTACCCCTATCTGCCCCAGCCGGCGTCTCAGTCGGCGTCGCATCCTCTGACAGCGTCTCTCTAGGCGTCTCAGTCGCTGCCGCTGTCGATTGGGGGGTCTGCTGAATTCTCTATGCCTATTCCTACCCCTTTCTGCCTCAGTCGGCATCTCAGTCGCCGTCGCAGCCTCTGTCAGCGTCTCTGTAGGCGTCTCAGTCGCTGCCGCTGTCGATTGGGGGGTCTGCTGCCTTCTCTATGCCTATATCTACCTCTATCTGCCTCAGTCGGCGTCTCAGTCGACGTCGCAGCATCTGTCAGCATTTCTGTAGGCGTCTAAGTCGCTTCCGCTGTCTATTGGGGGTCGGATGCCTCCTCTATGCCTATATCTAAAACTATCTGCCACAGTCGGCGTCTCAGTCGGCGTCGCAGCCTCTGTCAGCGTCTCTGTAGGCGTCTTAGTCGCTGCCGCTGTCGATTGGGGGGTGTGCTGCCTTCTCTATGCCCATATCTACTCCTATTTGCCTCAGTCGGCGTCGCAGCCTCTGTCAGCATCTCTGTAGGCGTCTGCCGCATCCGCTATCTATTGGGGGGGTCTGCTGCTTTCTCTATGCCTATATCTAGTCGTTGCCGCTGTCGATTGGGGGGTCTGCCTCTGTCAGCGTCTCCATAGGCGTCTCAGTCGTTGCCGCTGTCGGTTGCGGGGTCTACTGCCTTCTCTATGGCTATATCTACCCCTATCTGCCTCAGTCCGCTTCTCAGTCGGCGCCGCAGTCTCTGTCAGCGTCTCTGTAGGCGGCTCAGTCGCTTCCGCTGTCGAAGGGGGGGGGGGGGGTCTGCTGCCTTTTCTGTGCCTATATCTACCCCTGTCTGCCTCAGTCGGCGTCGCAGCCTCTGTCAGCGTTTCTGTAGGCGTCTCAGTCGTTGCCGCTGTCGGTTGGGGTGTCTACTGCCTTCTCTATGCCTTTATCTGCCCCTATCTGTCCCAGTCGGCGTCTCAGTCTGATTCGCAGCCTCTGTCAGCATCTCTGTAGGCGTCTCAGTCGCTGCCGCTGTCGATTGGGGGGGGTCTGGTGGCTTCTCTATGCCTATGTCTACCCCTATCTGCCTCAGTCGGCTTCTCAGTCGGCGTCACAGCCTCTGTCAGCGTCTCTGTAGGCGTCTCAGTCGCTGCTGCTGTCGATTGGGAGGTCTGCTGCCTTCTCTATGCGTATATCTACCCTTTCTGCCTCAGTTGGCGTCCCAGTCGGAGTCGCAGCCACTGTCAGCGTCTCTGTAGGCGTCTCAGTCGCTGCCGCTGTCGGTTGGGGGTCTGCTGCCTTCTCTATGCCCATATCTATCCCCTATATGCCTCAGTCGGCGTCGCAGCCTCTGTCAGCGTCTCTGTAGGCGTCGCAGTCGCTCCCGCTGTCGATTGGGGGGTCCGTTGCCTTATCGATGCCTATATCTACGCCTATAAGCCTCTGTCAGCGTCTCCATGGCGTCTTAGTCGCTGCAGCTGTAGATTGGGGAGTCTGCTGCTTTCTCTATGCCTATATATACCTATCTGCCTCAGTAGGCGTCGCAGCCTCTGTCAGCGTCTCTGTAGGCGTCTCAGTCGCTGCCGCTGGCGATTGGGAGGTCTGCTGCCTTCTCTATGCCTATATCTACCCCTATCTGACTCAGTCGGCGTCCCAGTCGGCGTCGCAGCCACTGTCAGCGTCTCTGTAGGCGTCTCAGTCGCTGCCGCTGTCAATTGGGGGTCTGCTGCCATCTCTATGCCTTTATCTAATCCTATCTGCCTCAGTCGGCGTCGCAGCTTCTGTCCGCGTCTCTGTAGGCGTCTCAATCGATGCCGCTGTCGATTGGGGGGTCTGCTGCCTTCTCTATGCCCATATCTACACCTATATGCCTCAGTCGGTTTCTCAGTAGGCGTCGCAGCCTCTGTCAGCGTCTCCGTAGGCGTCTTAGTAGCTGCCGCTGTAGATTAGGGATTCTGCTGCTTTCTCTATGCCTATATATACCCCTATCTGCCTCAGTCGGCGTCGCAGCCTCTGTCCGCGTCTCCGTAGGCTTCTCAGTCGCTGCAGTTGTAGATTAGGGATTCTGCTGCTTTCTCTATGCCTATATATACCCCTATCTGCCTCATTCGGCGTCGCAGTTTCTGTCAGCGCCTCTTTAGGCGTTTCAGTCGTTGCCGCTGTCGATTGGGGGGTCTGCTGCTTTCTCTATGCCTATATCCACCCCTATCTGCCTCAGTCGGCGTCGCAGCCTCTGTCAGCGTCTCCGTAGGCGTCTTAGTAGCTGCCGCTGTCGATTGGGGGGTCTGCTGAATTCTCTATGCCTATTCCTACCCCTTTCTGCCTCAGTCGGCATCTCAGTCGCCGTCGCAGCCTCTGTCAGCGTCTCTGTAGGCGTCTCAGTCGTTGCCGCTGTCGATTGGGGGGTCTGCTGCCTTCTCTATGCCTATATCTACCTCTATCTGCCTCAGTCGGCGTCTCAGTCGACGTCGCAGCATCTGTCAGCATCTCTGTAGGCGTCTAAGTCGCTTCCGCTGTCTATTGGGGGTCGGATGCCTTCTCTATGCCTATATCTAAAACTATCTGCCACAGTCGGCGTCTCAGTCGGCGTCGCAGCCTCTGTCAGCGTCACTGTAGGCGTCTTAGTCGCTGCCGCTGTCGATTGGGGGGTGTGCTGCCTTCTCTATGCCCATATCTACTCCTATTTGCCTCAGTCGGCGTCGCAGCCTCTGTCAGCATCTCTGTAGGCGTCTGCCGCATCCGCTATCTATTGGGGGGGTCTGCTGCTTTCTCTATGCCTATATCTAGTCGTTGCCGCTGTCGATTGGGGGGTCTGCCTCTGTCAGCGTCTCCATAGGCGTCTCAGTCGTTGCCGCTGTCGGTTGCGGGGTCTACTGCCTTCTCTATGGCTATATCTACCCCTATCTGCCTCAGTCCGCTTCTCAGTCGGCGCCGCAGTCTCTGTCAGCGTCTCTGTAGGCGGCTCAGTCGCTTCCGCTGTCGAAGGGGGGGGGGGTCTGCTGCCTTTTCTGTGCCTATATCTACCCCTGTCTGCCTCAGTCGGCGTCGCAGCCTCTGTCAGCGTTTCTGTAGGCGTCTCAGTCGTTGCCGCTGTCGGTTGGGGTGTCTACTGCCTTCTCTATGCCTTTATCTGCCCCTATCTGTCCCAGTCGGCGTCTCAGTCTGATTCGCAGCCTCTGTCAGCATCTCTGTAGGCGTCTCAGTCGCTGCCGCTGTCGATTGGGGGGGTCTGGTGGCTTCTCTATGCCTATGTCTACCCCTATCTGCCTCAGTCGGCTTCTCAGTCGGCGTCACAGCCTCTGTCAGCGTCTCTGTAGGCGTCTCAGTCGCTGCCGCTGTCGATTGGGAGGTCTGCTGCCTTCTCTATGCGTATATCTACCCTTTCTGCCTCAGTTGGCGTCCCAGTCGGAGTCGCAGCCACTGTCAGCGTCTCTGTAGGCGTCTCAGTCGCTGCCGCTGTCGGTTGGGGGTCTGCTGCCTTCTCTATGCCCATATCTATCCCCTATATGCCTCAGTCGGCGTCGCAGCCTCTGTCAGCGTCTCTGTAGGCGTCGCAGTCGCTCCCGCTGTCGATTGGGGGGTCCGTTGCCTTATCGATGCCTATATCTACGCCTATAAGCCTCTGTCAGCGTCTCCATGGCGTCTTAGTCGCTGCAGCTGTAGATTGGGGAGTCTGCTGCTTTCTCTATGCCTATATATACCTATCTGCCTCAGTAGGCGTCGCAGCCTCTGTCAGCGTCTCTGTAGGCGTCTCAGTCGCTGCCGCTGGCGATTGGGAGGTCTGCTGCCTTCTCTATGCCTATATCTACCCCTATCTGACTCAGTCGGCGTCCCAGTCGGCGTCGCAGCCACTGTCAGCGTCTCTGTAGGCGTCTCAGTCGCTGCCGCTGTCAATTGGGGGTCTGCTGCCATCTCTATGCCTTTATCTAATCCTATCTGCCTCAGTCGGCGTCGCAGCTTCTGTCCGCGTCTCTGTAGGCGTCTCAATCGATGCCGCTGTCGATTGGGGGGTCTGCTGCCTTCTCTATGCCCATATCTACACCTATATGCCTCAGTCGGTTTCTCAGTAGGCGTCGCAGCCTCTGTCAGCGTCTCCGTAGGCGTCTTAGTAGCTGCCGCTGTAGATTAGGGATTCTGCTGCTTTCTCTATGCCTATATATACCCCTATCTGCCTCAGTCGGCGTCGCAGCCTCTGTCCGCGTCTCCGTAGGCTTCTCAGTCGCTGCAGTTGTAGATTAGGGATTCTGCTGCTTTCTCTATGCCTATATATACCCCTATCTGCCTCATTCGGCGTCGCAGTTTCTGTCAGCGCCTCTTTAGGCGTTTCAGTCGTTGCCGCTGTCGATTGGGGGGTCTGCTGCTTTCTCTATGCCTATATCCACCCCTATCTGCCTCAGTCGGCGTCGCAGCCTCTGTCAGCGTCTCCGTAGGCGTCTTAGTAGCTGCCGCTGTCGATTGGGGGGTCTGCTGAATTCTCTATGCCTATATCTACCCCTATCTGCCTCAGTCGGCGTCTCAGTCGGCGTCGCAGCCTCTTTGAGCGTCTCTGTAGGCGTCTCAGGCGCTGGCGCTGTCGATTGGGGGGTCTGCTGCCTTCTTTATGCCTTTATATACCCCTATCTGCCTCAGTGGGCGTCTCATTCGACGTCGCAGCCTCTGTCAGCGTCTCTGTAGGCGTTTCAGTCGCTGCCGCTGTCGATTGGGGGTCTGCTGCCTTCTCTGCGCCTATATCTACCCCTATCTGCCCCAGTCGGCGTTTCAGTCGGCGTCGCATCCTCTGTCAGCGTCTCTGTAGGCGTCTCAGTCGCTGCCGCTGTCGATTGAGGGGTCTGCTGCCTTCTTTATGCCTATATCTACCTCTATCTGCCTCAGTCGGCGTCGCAGCCTCTGTCAGCGTCTCTGTAGGCGTCTCAGTTGCTGCCGCTGTGGATTGAGGGGTCTACTGCCTTATCTATGCCTACATCTATCCCTATCTGACTCAGTCGACGTCTCGGTCGGCGTCTCTGTACGCGTCTCAGTCGCTGCCGCTGTCGATGGGGGGGGTCTGCTGCCTTCTCTATGCCTATATCTACCCCTATCTGACTCAGTCGGCGTCCCAGTCGGCGTCGCAGCCACTGTCAGCGTCTCTGTAGGCGTCTCAGTCGCTGCCGCTGTCAATTGGGGGTCTGCTGCCATCTCTATGCCTTTATCTAATCCTATCTGCCTCAGTCGGCGTCGCAGTCGGCGTCGCAGCTTCTGTCCGCGTCTCTGTAGGCGTCTCAATCGATGCTGCTGTCGATTGGGGGGGTATGCTGCCTTCTCTATACCCATATCTACCCCTATATGCGTCAATCGGTTTCTCAGTGGCCGTCGCAGCCACTGTCAGCGTCTCTGTAGGCGTCTCAGTCGCTGCCGCTGTCGATTGGGGGGTCTGCTGCCTTCTCTATGCCCATATCTACACCTATATGCCTCAGTCGGTTTCTCAGTAGGCGTCGCAGCCTCTGTCAGCGTCTCCGTAGGCGTCTTAGTAACTGCCGCTGTAGATTAGGGATTCTGCTGCTTTCTCTATGCCTATATATACCCCTATCTGCCTCAGTCGGCGTCACAGCCTCTGTCCGCGTCTCCGTAGGCTTCTCAGTCGCTGCAGCTGTAGATTAGGGATTCTGCTGCTTTCTCTATGCCTATATATACCCCTATCTGCCTCAGTCGGCGTCGCAGTTTCTGTCAGCGCCTCTTTAGGCGTTTCAGTCGTTGCCGATGTCGATTGGGGGTCTGCTGCTTTCTCTATGCCTATATCCACCCCTATCTGCCTCAGTCGGCGTCGCAGCCTCTGTCAGCGTCTCCGTAGGCGTCTTAGTAGCTGCCGCTGTCGATTGGGGGGTCTGCTGAATTCTCTATGCCTATATCTACCCCTATCTGCCTCAGTCGGCGTCTCAGTCGGCGTCGCAGCCTCTTTGAGCGTCTCTGTAGGCGTCTCAGGCGCTGGCGCTGTCGATTGGGGGGTCTGCTGCCTTCTCTATGCCTTTATCTACCCCTATCTGCCTCAGTGGGCGTCTCATTCGACGTCGCAGCCTCTGTCAGCGTCTCTGTAGGCGTTTCAGTCGCTGCCGCTGTCGATTGGGGGTCTGCTGCCTTCTCTGCGCCTATATCTACCCCTATCTGCCCCAGTCGGCGTTTCAGTCGGCGTCGCATCCTCTGTCAGCGTCTCTGTAGGCGTCTCAGCCGCTGTCGATTTGGGGGGTCTGCTGCCTTCTCTATGCCTATATCTACCCCTATATACCTCAGTCGGCATCTCAGTCGGCGCCTCAGACGGGATCGCAGCCTCTGTCAGCGTCTCTGTAGGCGTCTCAGTCGCTGCCGCTGTCGATTGGGGGGTCTGCTGCCTTTTTTATGCCTATATCTACCCCTATCTGCCTCAGTAGGCGTCTCAGTCGGCGTCGCAGCCTTTGTCAGCGTCTCTGTAGGCGGCTCAGTCGCTGCCGCTGCCGATTGGGGGTCTGCTGCCTTCTATATGCCTATATCTACCCCTATCTGCCCCAATCGGCGTCTCAGTCGGCGTCTCAGTCGGGGTCGCAGAATTTGTCAGTGTCTCTGTAGGCGTCTCAGTCGCTTCCGCTGTCGATGGGGGGGGTCTGCTGCCTTCTCTATGCCTATATCTACCCCTATCTGCCACAGTCGGCGTATCAGTTGTCGTCACAGCCTCTGTCAGCGTTTCTGTAGGCGTCTCAGTCGCTGCCGCTATCGACTGGGGGGGTCTGCTGCCTTCTCTATACCTATATCTGCCCCTATCTGGCTCAGTCGGTGTCTCAGCCGGCGTCGCAACTTCTGTCAGCATCTCTGTAGACGTCTCAGTCGTTACCGCTGTCGATTGGGGGTCTGCTGCCTTCTCTATGCATATATCTACCCCTATCTGCCTCAGTCGGCGTCGCATCCTCTGTCAGCGTCTCTGTAGGCGTCTCAGTAGCTGCCGCTGTCGATTGGGGGGTTTGCTGAACTCTCTATGCCTATATCTTCCCCTATCTGCCTCAGTCGGCGTCTCAGTCGCCGTCGCAGCCTCTGTCAGCGTCTCTGTTGGCGTCTCAGTCGCTGCCGCTGTCGATTGGGGGGTCTGGTGCCTTCTCTATCATATATCTATCCCTATCTGCCTCAGTCGGCGTCTCAGTCGGCGTCGCAGCCTCTTTGAGCGTCTCTGTAGGCGTCTCAGGAGCTGGCGCTGTCGATTGGGGGGTCTGCTGCCTTCTCTATGCCTTTATCTACCCCTATCTGCCTCAGTCGGCGTCGCAGCCTCTGTCAGCATCTCTGTAGGCGTCTGAGTCGCTGCCGCTGTCAATTGAGGGGTCTGCTGCCTTCTTTATGCCTATATCTACCCCTATCTGCCTCAGCCGGCGTCTCTGTAGGCGTCTCAGCCGCTGTCGATTGGGGGGTCTGCTGCCTTCTCTATGCCTATATCTACTCCTATATACCTCAGTCGGCGTTTCAGTCGGCGTCGCATCCTCTGTAAGCGTCTCTGTAGGCGTCTCAGTCGCTGCCGCTGTCGATTGGGGGGTCTGCTGAATTCTCTATGCCTATTCCTACCCCCATCTGTATCAGTCGGCGTCTCAGTCGCCGTCGCAGCCTCTGTCAGCGTCTCTGCGGGGGGTCTGCTGCCTTCTCTATGCCTATATCTACCTCTATCTGCCTCAGTCGGCGTCGCAGCCTCTGTCAGCATCTCTGTAGGCGTCTGAGTCGCTGCCGCTGTCAATTGAGGGGTCTGCTGCCTTCTTTATGCCTATATCTACCCCTATCTGCCTCAGCCGGCGTCTCTGTAGGCGTCTCAGCCGCTGTCGATTGGGGGGTCTGCTGCCTTCTCTATGCCTATATCTACTCCTATATACCTCAGTCGGCATCTCAGTCGGCGTCTCAGTCGGCGTCGCAGCCTCTGTCAGAGTCTCTGTAGGCGTCTCAGTTGCTGCCGCTGTGGATTGGGGGGTCTACTGCCTTATCTATGACTACATCTATCCCTATCTGACTCAGTCGACGTCTCGGTCGGCGTCTCTGTAAGCGTCTCAGTCGCTGCCGCTGTCGATTGGGGGTCTGCTGTCTTCTCTATGGCTATATCTACCACAATCTCACTCAGTCGGCGTCGCAGCCTCTGTCAGCATCTCTGTAGGCGTCTGAGTCGCTACCGCTGTCAATTGAGGGGTCTGCTGCCTTCTTTATGCCTATATCTACCCCTATCTGCCTCAGCCGGCGTCTCTGTAGGCGTCTCAGCCGCTGTCGATTGGGGGGGTCCGCTGCCTTCTCTATGCCTATATCTACCCCTATATACCTCAGTCGGCAGCTCAGTCGGCGCCTCAGACGGGATCGCAGCCACTGTCAGCGTCTCTGTAGGCGTCTCAGTCGCTGCCGCTGTCGATTGGGGAGTCTGCTGCCTTTTTTATGCCTATATCTACCCCTATCTGCCTCAGTAGGCGTCTCAGTCGGCGTCGCAGCCTTTGTCAGCGTCTCTGTAGGCGGCTCAGTCGCTGCCGCTGCCGATTGGGAGTCTGCTGCCTTCTATATGCCTATATCTACCCCTATCTGCCCCAATCGGCGTCTCAGTCGGCGTCTCAGTCGGGGTCGCAGAATTTGTCAGTGTTTCTGTAGGCGTCTCAGTCGCTTCCGCTGTCGATGGGGGGGGTCTGCTGCCTTCTCTATGCCTATATCTACCCCTATCTGCCACAGTCGGCGTATCAGTCGGCGTCGCAGCCTCTTTCAGCGTCTCTGTAGGCGTCTCAGGCGCTGCCGCTGTCGATTGGGGGGTCTGCTGCCTTCTCTATGCCTTTATCTGCCCCAGCCGGCGTCTCAGTCTGATTCGCAGCCTCTATCAGTGACTCTGTAAGCGTCTCAGTCGCTGCCGCTGTCGATTGGGGGGTCTGCTGCCTTCTCTATGCTTATATCTACCCCTATCTGCCTCAGTCGGCGTCGCAGCCTCTGTCAGCGTCTCTATAAGCGATTAAGTCGCTGCCGCTGTCGATTGGGGGGTCTGCTGATTTATCTATGCCTATGTCTACACCTATCTGCCTCAGTCGGCGTCACAGTCGGCGTCTCAGTCGGCGTCGCAGCCGCTGTCAGCGTCAGTGTATTCGTCTCAGTCGCTGCCGCTGTGGATTGGAGGGTCTGCTGCCTTCTCTATACCTATATCTACCCCTATCTGCCTCAGCCGGCATCTCAGTCGGCGTCGCAGCCTCTGTCAGCTTCTCTGTAGCCGTCACAGTCGATGCCCCTGTCGATTGGGGGGTCTGCTGTCTTCTCTATTCCCATATCTACCCCTATCTGCCTCAGTCAGCGTCTCTGTAGGCGTCTGAGTCGCTGCCGCTGTCAATTGAGTAGGCGTCTTAGTCGCTGCAGATGTAGATTGGGGAGTCTGCTGCTTTTTCTATGCCTTTATCTACCCCTGTCCACGTCTCAGTCGGCGTCGCAGCCTCTGTCAGCGTCCCTGTAGGCGTCTCAGTCACTGCACCTGTCGATTGGGGGGGTCGGCAGCCTTCTCTATACCCATATCTACCCCTATATGCCTCAGTCGGTTTCTCAGTGGCCGTCGCAGCCACTGTCAGCGTCTCTGTAGGCGTCTGCTGCCTTCTCTATGCTTATATCTACCCCTATCTGCCTCAGTCGGCGTCTCAGTAGGCGTCGCAGCCTCTCTCAGCATCTCTGTAGGCGTCTTAGTCGCTGCCGCTGTCGATTGGGGGGTGTGGTGCTTTCTCTATGCACTTATCTATCCCTATCTGCCTCAGTCGGCGTCTCAGTCGACGTCGCAGCCTCTGACAGCATCTCTGTAGGCGTCTCAGTCGCTTCCGCTGTCTATTGGGGGTCGGATGCCTTCTCTATGCCTATATCTACCCCTATCTGCCTCAGTCGGCGTCTCAGTCGGCGTCGCAGCCTCTGTCAGCGTCTCTGTTGGCATCTTAGTCGCTGCCGCTGTCGATTGGGGGGTCTGCTGCTTTCTCTATGCCTATATCTAGTCGTTGCCGCTGTCGATTGGGGGGTCGGATGCCTTCTCTATGCCTATATCTACCCCTATCTGCCTCAGTCGGCGTCTCAGTCGGCGTCGCAGCCTCTGTCAGCGTCTCTGTAGGCGTCTTAGTCGCTGCCGCTGTCGTCTGGGGGGTCTGCTGCTTTCTCTATGCCTATATCTAGTCGTTGCCGCTGTCGATTGGGGGGTCTGCTGCCTTCTCTATGCCTATATCTACCCCTATCTTCCTCAGTTGGCGTCTCAGTCGGCGTTGCAGCCTCTGTCAGCATCTCTGTAGGCGTTTCAGTCGCTTCAGCTGTCTATTGGGGAGTCTGCTGCCTTCTCTATGCCAATATATACCCCTATCTGCCTCAGTCGGCGTCGCAGCCCCTGTCAGCGTCTCTATAAGCGATTAAGTCGCTGCCGCTGTCGATTGGGGGGCTGCTGATTTATCTATGCCTATGTCTACACCTATCTGCCTCAGTCGGCGTCACAGTCGGCGTCTCAGTCGGCGTCGCAGCCGCTGTCAGCGTCAGTGTATTCGTCTCAGTCGCTGCCGCTGTGGATTGGGGGGTCTGCTGCCTTCTCTATGCCTATATCTACCCCTATCTGCCTCAGCCGGCATCTCAGTCGACGTCGCAGCCTCTGTCAGATTCTCTGTAGCCGTCACAGTCGATGCCCCTGTCGATTGGGGGGTCTGCTGTCTTCTCTATTCCTATATTTACCCCTATCTGCCTCAGTCAGCGTCTCTGTAGGCGTCTGAGTCGCTGCCGCTGTCAATTGAGTAGGCGTCTTAGTCGCTGCAGATGTAGATTGGGGAGTCTGCTGCTTTTTCTATGCCTTTATCTACCCCTGTCCACGTCTCAGTCGGCGTCGCAGCCTCTGTCAGCGTCCCTGTAGGCGTCTCAGTCACTGCAGCTGTCGATTGGGGGGGTCGGCAGCCTTCTCTATGCCTATATCTACCCCTATCAGGCTCAGTCGGTTTCTCAGTGGCCGTCGCCGCTTCTGTCAGCGTCACTGTAGGCGTCTCGGTCGATGCCGCTGTCTATTGGGGGAGTATGCTGCCTTCTCTATACCCATATCTACCCCTATATGCCTCAGTCGGTTTCTCAGTGGCCGTCGCAGCCACTTTCAGCGTCTCTGTAGGCGTCTCAGTCGCTGCCGCTATCGATTGGGGGGTCTGCTGCCATCTCTATGCCTATATCTACCCCTATCTGCCCCAGTCGGCGTATCTGTCGGCGTCTCAGCCTCTGTCAGCGTCTCTGTAGGCGTCTCAGTCGCTGCCGCTGTCGATTGGCGGGGTCTGCTGCATTCTCTATGCATATATCGACCCCTATCTGCCTCAGTCGGCGTCGCAGCCTCTTTCAGCGTCTGTGTAGGAGTCTCAGGCGCTGCCGCTGTCGATTGGGGGGTCTGCTGCCTTCTCTATGCCTCTATCTACCCCTATCTGCCTCAGTGGGCGTCTCATTCGACGTCGCAGCCTCTGTCAGCGTCTCTGTAGGCGTTTCAGTCGCTGCTGTTGTCGATTGGGGGGTCTGTGCCTATATCTACCCCTATCTGCCCCAGTCGGCGTCTCAGACGGCGTCGCATTCTCTGTCAGCGTCTCTGTAAGCGTCTCAATCGCTGCCGCTGTCGATTGGGGGGTCTGGTGGCTTCTCTATGCCTATATCTACCCCTATCTGCCTCAGTCGGCGTCTCAGTCGGCGTCGCAGCCTCTTTCAGCGTCTCTGTAGGCGTCTCAGGCGCTGCCGCTGTCGATTGGGGGGTCTGCTGCCTTCTCTATGCCTTTATCTGCCCCAGCCGGCGTCTCAGTCTGATTCGCAGCCTCTGTCAGTGACTCTGTAAGCGTCTCAGTCGCTGCCGCTGTCGATTGGGGGGTCTGCTGCCTTCTCTATGCTTATATCTACCCCTATCTGCCTCAGTCGGCGTCTCAGTAGGCGTCGCAGCCTCTCTCAGCATCTCTGTAGGCGTCTTAGTCGCTGCCGCTGTCGATTGGGGGGTGTGCTGCTTTCTCTATGCACTTATCTATCCCTATCTGCCTCAGTCGGCGTCTCAGTCGACGTCGCAGCCTCTGTCAGCATCTCTGTAGGCGTCTCAGTCGCTTCCGCTGTCTATTGGGGGTCGGATGCCTTCTCTATGCCTATATCTACCCCTATCTGCCTCAGTCGGCGTCTCAGTCGGCTTCGCAGCCTCTGTCAGCGTCTCTGTTGGCATCTTAGTCGCTGCCGCTGTCGATTGGGGGGTGTGCTGCCTTCTCTATGCCCATATCTACCCCTATTTGCCTCAGTCTGCGTCGCAGCCTCTGTCAGCATCTCTGTAGGTGTCTGTCTGTCTATTGGGGGGTCTGCTGCTTTCTCTATGCCTATATCTAGTCGTTGCCGCTGTCGATTGGGGGGTCGGATGCCTTCTCTATGCCTATATCTACCCCTATCTGCCTCAGTCGGCGTCTCAGTCGGCGTCTCAGTCGGGGTCGCAGAATTTGTCAGTGTCTCTGTAGGCGTCTCAGTCGCTTCCGCTGTCGATGGGGGGGGTCTGCTGCCTTCTCTATGCTAATATCAACCCCTATCTGCCTCAGTCGGCGCCTCAGACGGGGTCGCAGCCTCTGTCAGCGTCTCTGTAGGCGTCTCAGTCGCTGCAGCTGTAGATTGGGGAGTCTGCTGCTTTCTCTATGCCTATATATACCACTATCGGCCTCAGTCGGCGTCGCAGGTTCTGTCAGCGCCTCTTTAGGCATTTCAGTCGTTGCCGCTGTCGATTGGGGGGTCTGCTGCTTTCTCTATGCCTATATCCACCCCTATTTGCCTCAGTCGGCGTCGTAGCCTCTGTCAGCGTCTCCGTAGGCGTCTTAGTCGCTGCAGATGTAGATTGGGGAGTCTGCTGCTTTTTCTAAGCCTATATCTACCCCTGTCCACGTCTCAGTCGGCGTCGCAGCCTCTGTCAGCGTCCCTGTAGGCGTCTCAGTCGATTGGGGGGGGTCTGCTGCCTTCTCTATGCCTATATCTACCCCTATCACGCTCAGTCGGTTTCTCATTGGCCGTCGCAGCTTCTGTCAGCGTCACTGTAGGCGTCTCGGTCGATGCCGCTGTCTATTGGGGGAGTATGCTGCCTTCTCTATACCCATATCTACCCCTATATGCCTCAGTCGGTTTCTCAGTGGCCGTCGCAGCCACTGTCAGCGTCTCTGTAGGCGTCTGCTGCCTTCTCTATGCTTATATCTACCCCTATCTGCCTCAGTCGGCGTCTCAGTAGGCGTCGCAGCCTCTCTCAGCATCTCTGTAGGCGTCTTAGTCGCTGCCGCTGTCGATTGGGGGGGTGTGGTGCTTTCTCTATGCACTTATCTATCCCTATCTGCCTCAGTCGGCGTCTCAGTCGACGTCGCAGCCTCTGACAGCATCTCTGTAGGCGTCTCAGTCGCTTCCGCTGTCTATTGGGGGTCGGATGCCTTCTCTATGCCTATATCTACCCCTATCTGCCTCAGTCGGCGTCTCAGTCGGCGTCGCAGCCTCTGTCAGCGTCTCTGTTGGCATCTTAGTCGCTGCCGCTGTCGATTGGGGGGTCTGCTGCTTTCTCTATGCCTATATCTAGTCGTTGCCGCTGTCGATTGGGGGGTCGGATGCCTTCTCTATGCCTATATCTACCCCTATCTGCCTCAGTCGGCGTCTCAGTCGGCGTCGCAGCCTCTGTCAGCGTCTCTGTAGGCGTCTTAGTCGCTGCCGCTGTCGTCTGGGGGGTCTGCTGCTTTCTCTATGCCTATATCTAGTCGTTGCCGCTGTCGATTGGGGGGTCTGCTGCCTTCTCTATGCCTATATCTACCCCTATCTTCCTCAGTTGGCGTCTCAGTCGGCGTTGCAGCCTCTGTCAGCATCTCTGTAGGCGTTTCAGTCGCTTCAGCTGTCTATTGGGGAGTCTGCTGCCTTCTCTATGCCAATATATACCCCTATCTGCCTCAGTCGGCGTCGCAGCCCCTGTCAGCGTCTCTATAAGCGATTAAGTCGCTGCCGCTGTCAATTGGGGGGTCTGCTGATTTATCTATGCCTATGTCTACACCTATCTGCCTCAGTCGGCGTCACAGTCGGCGTCTCAGTCGGCGTCGCAGCCGCTGTCAGCGTCAGTGTATTCGTCTCAGTCGCTGCCGCTGTGGATTGGGGGGTCTGCTGCCTTCTCTATGCCTATATCTACCCCTATCTGCCTCAGCCGGCATCTCAGTCGACGTCGCAGCCTCTGTCAGATTCTCTGTAGCCGTCACAGTCGATGCCCCTGTCGATTGGGGGGTCTGCTGTCTTCTCTATTCCTATATCTACCCCTATCTGCCTCAGTCAGCGTCTCTGTAGGCGTCTGAGTCGCTGCCGCTGTCAATTGAGTAGGCGTCTTAGTCGCTGCAGATGTAGATTGGGGAGTCTGCTGCTTTTTCTATGCCTTTATCTACCCCTGTCCACGTCTCAGTCGGCGTCGCAGCCTCTGTCAGCGTCCCTGTAGGCGTCTCAGTCACTGCAGCTGTCGATTGGGGGGGTCGGCAGCCTTCTCTATGCCTATATCTACCCCTATCAGGCTCAGTCGGTTTCTCAGTGGCCGTCGCCGCTTCTGTCAGCGTCACTGTAGGCGTCTCGGTCGATGCCGCTGTCTATTGGGGGAGTATGCTGCCTTCTCTATACCCATATCTACCCCTATATGCCTCAGTCGGTTTCTCAGTGGCCGTCGCAGCCACTTGCAGCGTCTCTGTAGGCGTCTCAGTCGCTGCCGCTATCGATTGGGGGGGTCTGCTGCCATCTCTATGCCTATATCTACCCCTATCTGCCCCAGTCGGCGTATCTGTCGGCGTCTCAGCCTCTGTCAGCGTCTCTGTAGGCGTCTCAGTCGCTGCCGCTGTCGATTGGCGGGGTCTGCTGCATTCTCTATGCATATATCGACCCCTATCTGCCTCAGTCGGCGTCGCAGCCTCTTTCAGCGTCTGTGTAGGAGTCTCAGGCGCTGCCGCTGTCGATTGGGGGGTCTGCTGCCTTCTCTATGCCTCTATCTACCCCTATCTGCCTCAGTGGGCGTCTCATTCGACGTCGCAGCCTCTGTCAGCGTCTCTGTAGGCGTTTCAGTCGCTGCTGTTGTCGATTGGGGGGTCTGTGCCTATATCTACCCCTATCTGCCCCAGTCGGCGTCTCAGACGGCGTCGCATCCTCTGTCAGCGTCTCTGTAAGCGTCTCAATCGCTGCCGCTGTCGATTGGGGGGTCTGGTGGCTTCTCTATGCCTATATCTACCCCTATCTGCCTCAGTCGGCGTCTCAGTCGGCGTCGCAGCCTCTTTCAGCGTCTCTGTAGGCGTCTCAGGCGCTGCCGCTGTCAATTGGGGGGTCTGCTGCCTTCTCTATGCCTTTATCTGCCCCAGCCGGCGTCTCAGTCTGATTCGCAGCCTCTGTCAGTGACTCTGTAAGCGTCTCAGTCGCTGCCGCTGTCGATTGGGGGGTCTGCTGCCTTCTCTATGCTTATATCTACCCCTATCTGCCTCAGTCGGCGTCTCAGTAGGCGTCGCAGCCTCTCTCAGCATCTCTGTAGGCGTCTTAGTCGCTGCCGCTGTCGATTGGGGGGTGTGCTGCTTTCTCTATGCACTTATCTATCCCTATCTGCCTCAGTCGGCGTCTCAGTCGACGTCGCAGCCTCTGTCAGCATCTCTGTAGGCGTCTCAGTCGCTTCCGCTGTCTATTGGGGGTCGGATGCCTTCTCTATGCCTATATCTACCCCTATCTGCCTCAGTCGGCGTCTCAGTCGGCTTCGCAGCCTCTGTCAGCGTCTCTGTTGGCATCTTAGTCGCTGCCGCTGTCGATTGGGGGGTGTGCTGCCTTCTCTATGCCCATATCTACCCCTATTTGCCTCAGTCTGCGTCGCAGCCTCTGTCAGCATCTCTGTAGGTGTCTGTCTGTCTATTGGGGGGTCTGCTGCTTTCTCTATGCCTATATCTAGTCGTTGCCGCTGTCGATTGGGGGGTCGGATGCCTTCTCTATGCCTATATCTACCCCTATCTGCCTCAGTCGGCGTCTCAGTCGGCGTCGCAGCCTCTGTCAGCGTCTCTGTAGGCGTCTTAGTCGCTGCCGCTGTCGACTGGGGGGTCTGCTGCTTTCTCTATGCCTATATCTAGTCGTTGCCGCTGTCGATTGGGGGGTCTGCTGCCTTCTCTATGCCTATATCTACCCCTATCTTCCTCAGTTGGCGTCTCAGTCGGCGTTGCAGCCTCTGTCAGCATCTCTGTAGGCGTCTCAGTCGCTTCAGCTGTCTATTGGGGAGTCTGCTGCCTTCTCTATGCCAATATATACCCCTATCTGCCTCAGTCGGCGTCGCAGCCTCTGTCAGCGTCTCTATAAGCGATTAAGTCGCTGCCGCTGTCGATTGGGGGGTCTGCTGATTTATCTATGCCTATGTCTACCCCTATCTGCCTCAGTCGGCGTCACAGTCGGAGTCTCAGTCGGCGTCGCAGCCGCTGTCAGCGTCAGTGTATTCGTCTCAGTCGCTGCCGCTGTGGATTGGGGGGTCTGCTGCCTTCTCTATGCCTATATCTACCCCTATCTGCCTCAGCCGGCATCTCAGTCGGCGTCGCAGCCTCTGTCAGCTTCTCTGTAGCCGTCACAGTCGATGCCCCTGTCGATTGGGGGGTCTGCTGTCTTCTCTATTCCTATATCTACCCCTATCAGCCTCAGTCAGCGTCTCTGTAGGCGTCTGAGTCGCTGCCGCTGTCAATTGAGGTGTCTGCTGCCTTTTTTATGCCTATATCTACCCCTATCTGCCTCAGTCGGCGTCTCTGTAGGCGTCTCAGTCGCTGCCGCTGTCGATTGGCGGGGTCTGCTGCATTCTCTATGCATATATCGAACCCTATCTGCCTCAGTCGGCGTCGCAGCCTCTTTCAGCGTCTGTGTAGGAGTCTCAGGCGCTGCCGCTGTCGATTGGGGGGTCTGCTGCCTTCTCTATGCCTCTATCTACCCCTATCTGCCTCAGTGGGCGTCTCATTCGACGTCGCAGCCTCTGTCAGCGTCTCTGTAGGCGTTTCAGTCGCTGCCGTTGTCGATTGGAGGGTCTGTGCCTATATCTACCCATATCTGCCCCAGTCGGCGTCTCAGTCGGCGTCGCATCCTCTGTCAGCGTCTCTGTAAGCGTCTCAGTCGCTGCCGCTGTCGATTGGGGGGTCTGGTGGCTTCTCTATGCCTATATCTACCCCTATCTGCCTCAGTCGGCGTCTCAGTCGGCGTCGCAGCCTCTTTCAGCGTCTCTGTAGGCGTCTCAGGCGCTGCCGCTGTCAATTGGGGGGTCTGCTGCCTTCTCTATGCCTTTATCTGCCCCAGCCGGCGTCTCAGTCTGATTCGCAGCCTCTGTCAGTGACTCTGTAAGCGTCTCAGTCGCTGCCGCTGTCTATTGGGGGGTCTGCTGCCTTCTCTATGCTTATATCTACCCCTATCTGCCTCAGTCGGCGTCTCAGTAGGCGTCGCAGCCTCTCTCAGCATCTCTGTAGGCGTCTTAGTCGCTGCCGCTGTCGATTGGGGGGTGTGCTGCTTTCTCTATGCACTTATCTATCCCTATCTGCCTCAGTCGGCGTCTCAGTCGACGTCGCAGCCTCTGTCAGCATCTCTGTAGGCGTCTCAGTCGCTTCCGCTGTCTATTGGGGGTCGGATGCCTTCTCTATGCATATATCTACCCCTATCTGCCTCAGTCGGCGTCTCAGTCGGCGTCGCAGCCTCTGTCAGCGTCTCTGTTGGCATCTTAGTCGCTGCCGCTGTCGATTGGGGGGTCTGCTGCTTTCTCTATGCCTATATCTAGTCGTTGCCGCTGTCGATTGGGGGGTCGGATGGCTTCTCTATGCCTATATCTACCGCTATCTGCCTCAGTCGGCGTCTCAGTCGGCGTCGCAGCCTCTGTCAGCGTCTCTGTAGGCGTCTTAGTCGCTGCCGCTGTCGACTGGGGGGTCTGCTGCTTTCTCTATGCCTATATCTAGTCGTTGCCGCTGTCGATTGGGGGGTCTGCTGCCTTCTCTATGCCTATATCTACCCCTATCTTCCTCAGTTGGCGTCTCAGTCGGCGTTGCAGCCTCTGTCAGCATCTCTGTAGGCGTCTCAGTCGCTTCAGCTGTCTATTGGGGAGTCTGC
>CAKKTE020000465.1:2500-5000 GCA_920105625.2 Clusia tigrina
AAAAATTAACGAAATGAAATTGATGAAAATAATACAAAGAAAAAAATATTCACTCTAAGCGGTGGATCACTTGGCTCATGGGTCGATGAAGAACGCAGCAAACTGTGCGTCATCGTGTGAACTGCAGGACACATGAACATCGACATTTTGAACGCATATCGCAGTCCATGCTGTGATGTACTTTAATTAATTTTGAAGTGCTGCTTGGACTACATATGGTTGAGGGTTGTAAGACTTTGCTAAAAAAGTTGCTTATTTTATTTTAAAAGAGAAAGAATTATAAATTCTTTTTTCCTGTTTTATTTTTTGATTCATCAAAAATATATGAAGAAAACTAATATGGAAAATAAAATTTCAAGCACATGTTATATTATTGCATAATATATTTTATTATAATATGCATAATATTAAGTGAAAATTAAAAAACAAAAAATCCAAATACAACAAAAAAGTAAGAATTTGAATTCTTATAAAAATTCTCTTTTTTATTTTATATATTATGAATAGTTTTATAATATTTTTAATGTGATTTTTTGTGAAAGTCTTAGCATAAAAAAATTTTTTAAATTTTTTTTTTTGTTTAAAATGGGACTTTTCCACATACACACACATTAATTCAAAAAAATATTATATTAAAGAATTATTCAAGAAAAATATATAAGAAAAAATAAATATTTTGTCCAAACAAAAAAAAGAGAGATTATTGGATTTTATGAAAAATTTTATATTTAATTTATATATCACATATATATATATTTTATTATACAACCTCAACTCATATGGGATTACCCCCTGAATTTAAGCATATTAATGAGGGGAGGAAAAGAAACTAACAAGGATTTTCTTAGTAGCGGCGAGCGAAAAGAAAATAGTTCAGCACTAAGTCACTTTGTTTTAATGGCAAATGTGAGATGCAGTGTATGGAACATCTTAAATCTAGTATGAGAAATTATCGATTTAAGTCCTTCTTAAATGAGGCCATTTACCCATAGAGGGTGCCAGGCCCGTATAACGTTAATGATTACTAGAAGGTGTTTCCAAAGAGTCGTGTTGCTTGATAGTGCAGCACTAAGTGGGTGGTAAACTCCATCTAAAACTAAATATAACCATGAGACCGATAGTAAACAAGTACCGTGAGGGAAAGTTGAAAAGAACTCTGAATAGAGAGTTAAATAGTACGTGAAACTGCTTAGAGGTTAAGCCCGATGAACCTGAATATACATTATGGAAAATTCATCATTATAACTGTGATATGTTAAAAATATTATAGTAATGGTGTGCATTTTTTCCATATAAGTACATTGTAATCTATTAGCATATGATCCATATTTATCATAAGATTATTTAATTTAAGTTTATTCAAATTGATTTATTTTAATATAGATTAACATAGAATAAATATTGAATAATTTGATAAAGTGTTGATAGATTTAATATTATATAGTGCTTAAATTCTTAATTGAATTTTACAAATATGAGATATATATATATATATCATTTTATTGTATGCACTTATTATATGATTAACAATGCGAAAGATTCAGGATACCTTCGGGACCCGTCTTGAAACACGGACCAAGGAGTCTAACATATGTGCAAGTCATTGGGAATATAATACAAAACCCAATGGCATAATTAACTTAACTTTTATTTATAAAATGGGATTAATTTTTATATGAATATTTTATATATTAATTCAATCCCAGGGCGTTCTATACAGTTATGGTATAATAGTATTTTTAATATTATTTATATCCTCTAACTAGAGCGTACCTTGAGCATATATGCTGTGACCCGAAAGATGGTGAACTATACTTGATCAGGTTGAAGTCAGGGGAAACCCTGATGGAAGACCGAAGCAGTTCTGACGTGCAAATCGATTGTCAGAATTGAGTATAGGGGCGTAAGACCAATCGAACCATCTAGTAGCTGGTTCCCTCCGAAGTTTCCCTCAGGATAGCTGGTGCAAAAATAGATTATTGAAATAATCTTATCTGGTAAAGCGAATGATTAGAGGCCTTAGGGTCGAAACGATCTTAACCTATTCTCAAACTTTAAATGGGTAAGAACTTTACCTTTCTTGATATGAAGGTTAAAGTTATGATATATTGTGCCCAGTGGGCCACTTTTGGTAAGCAGAACTGGCGCTGTGGGATGAACCAAACGTAATGTTACGGTGCCCAAATTAACAACTCATACAGAAACCATGAAAGGCGTTGGTTGCTTAAAACAGCAGGACGGTGGACATGGAAGTCGTAATCCGCTAAGGAGTGTGTAACAACTCACCTGCCGAAGCAACTAGCCCTTAAAATGGATGGCGCTCAAGTTGTATACCTATACATTACCGCTAAAGTAAATGATTTATTGAACAAAAATTTTTTTCTCAATAGATTTTGAAACTTTAGTGAGTAGGAGGGTACAATGGTGTGCTTAGAAGTGTTTGGCGTAAGCCTACATGGAGCCGCCATTGGTACAGATCTTGGTGGTAGTAGCAAATAAT
>CAKKTE020000466.1:0-37529 GCA_920105625.2 Clusia tigrina
GATATAGGCATAGAGAAGGCAGCAGACCACCCCAATCGACAGGGGCAGTGACTGAGACGCCCACAGAGACGCTGACAGAGGCTGCTACGCCGACTGAGACGCCGACTGAGACGCCGACTGAGGCAGATAGGTTTAGATATAGGCATAGAGAATGCAGCAGACCCACCAATCGACAGCAGCAGCGACTGAGATGCCTACAGAGACGCTGACAGTGGCTGCGACGCCGACTAAGACGCCGACTGGGGCAGATAGGGATAGATAGAGGCATTGAGAAGGCAGCAGACCCCCCAATCGACAGTAGCAGCGACTGAGATGCCTACAGAGACGCTGACAGTGGCTGCGACGCCCGACTGAGACCCCGACTGAGGCAGAGAGGGGTAGATATTGGCATAGAGAAGGTAGCAGACCCCCTCAATCGACAGCGGCAGCGACTGAGATGCCTACAGAGACGCTGACAGAGGTTGCGACGCGACTAAGACGCCGACTGAGGCAGTAGGGGTAGATATACGCATAGAGAAGGCAGCAGACCCCCCAATCGACAGTGGCAGCGACTGAGACGCCTACAAAGACGCTGCCAGAGGCTACGATGCCGACTGAGGCAGATAGGGGTAGATATAGGCATAGAGAAGGCAGCAGAACCCCCAATCGACAGCGGCAGCGACAAAGACGCCTACAAAGACGCTGACAGAGACCCCGACTGCGGCAGAGAGGGGTAGATATTGGCATAGAGAAGGTAGCCGACCCCCTCAATCGACAGCGGCACCGACTGAGATGCCTACAGAGACGCTGACAGAGGTTGCGACGCCGACTAAGACGCCGACTAAGGGAGATAGGGGTAGATATAGGCATAGAGAAGGCAGCAGACCCCCAATCGACAGCAGCAACGACTGAGACGCCTACAGAGGCTGCGACGCCAACTGAGACGCCGACTGATGCAGATAATGGTAGATATAGGCATAATTTAGGCAGCAGACCCCCCAATCAACAGCGGCAGCTACTGAGACACCTACAGAGACGTTGACAGAGGCTGCGACGCCGACTGAGACGTCTACTGAGGCAGATAGGGATAGATATAGGCATAGAGAAGGCAGCAGACCTCCGCAATCGACAACGGCACCGACTGAGCGGCCTACAGAGACGCTGACAGAGGCTGCGACGCCGACTGACGCAGATAGGGGTAGATATAGGCATAGAGAAGGCAGCAGTCCCCCCAATCGACAACGGAAGCGACTGAGATGCCTACAGAGACGCTGACAAGAGGCTGCGACGCCGACTGAGACGCCGACTGACCCAGATAAGGGTCGACATTGGCATAGAGATGGCAGCAGACCCCCCAATCGGCAACGGCAGCGACTGAGATGCCTACAGAGACGCTGACAAGAGGCTGCGACGCCGACTGCCTCGCCGACTGAGACGCCGACTGAGACGCCGACTGAGGCAGATAGGTGTAGATATAGGCATAGAGATGGGCAGCAGAACCCCCAATCGACAGCAAAAGCGACTGAGGCGCCTACAGAGACGCTGACAGAGGCTGCGATGCCGACTGAGGCAGATAGGGGTAGATATAGGCATAGAGAAGGCAGCAGAACCCCCAATCGACAGCGGCAGCGACAAAGACGCCTACAAAGACGCTGACAGAGGCTGCGACGCCGATTGAGACCCCGACTGGGGCAGAGAGGGGTAGATATTGGCATAGAGAAGGTAGCAGACCCCTCAATCGACAGCGGCAGCGACTGAGATGCCTACAGAGACGCTGCCAGAGGCTGCGACGCCGACTGAGGGAGACAGGGGTAAATATAGGCATAGAGAAGGCAGCAGAGCCCCCAATCGACAGCGGCAACGACTGAGACGCATTCAGAAACGCTAACAGAGGTTGCGACGCCGACTAAGACGCCGACAGAGGCAGGTAGGGGTAGATATACGCATAGAGAAGGCAGCATACCCCCCAATCGACAGTGGCAGCGACTGAGACGCCTACAAAGACGCTGACAGAGGCTGCGACGCCGACTGAGACACCGACTGAGGCACATAGGGGTAGATATTCGCATAGAGAAGGCAGCAGATCCCCCCCAATCGACAGGCGCTGCGACTGAGACGCCTACATATACTCTGAGAGAGGCTGCGATGCCGACTGAGACGCCGACTGAGGCAAATAGGGGTAGATATAGGCATAGAGACGGCATCAGACATCCCCAATCGACAGCGGTAGCTAGTGAGACGCCTACAGAGACGCTGGCAGAGGTTGCGATGCCGACTGAGATGCCGACTAAGGGAGATAGGGGTAGATATAGGCATAGAGAAGGCAGCAGACCCCGAATCGACAGTGGCAGCGACTGAGACGCCCCCAGAGACGCTGACAGAGGCTGCGACGACGACTGAGAAGCCGATTGAGGCAGAGGGGCTTAGACATAGGCATAGAGAAGGCAGAAGACCCCCCAATTTGACAGCGCCTGTGACTGAGACGCCCACATAGATGCTGACAGAGGCTGCGATGCCGACTGAGACGCCGACTGAGGCAGATAGTTTTAGACATAGGCATAGAAAAGGCAGCAGACAAACCAATCGACAGCGGCAACATCTGAGACGCCTACAGAGACGCTGATAGAGGCTGCAACGCCGGCTGAGACGCCGACTGAGGGAGATAGGGGTAGATATAGGCATAGAGACGGCACCAGACCCCCCAATCGACAGCGGCAGCTACTAAGACGCCAGCAGAGACGCTGACAGAGGCTGCGACGCCGACTGAGACCCCGACTGAGGCAGATAGGGGTAGATATAGGCATCGAGAAGACACCAGACCCCCAATCGACAGCGGAAACTACTAAGACGCCAGCGGAGACGCTGACAGAGGCTGCGACGCCGACTGAGACGCCGACTGAGGCAGATAGGGGTAGATATAGGCATAGAGAAGGCAGCAGACCCCCCAATCTAGAGCGGCAGTGACTGAGACGCCTACAGAGACGCTGACAGAGGCTGCGACGCCGACTGAGACGCCGACTGAGGCAGATAGGGGTAGATATAGGCATAGAGAAGGCAGCAGACACCCCAATCAACAGCGGCAGCGATTGAGACGCCGACTGAGGCAGATAGGGGTAGATATAGCAACAGAGAAAACAGCAGACCCCCCCAATCAACAGCGGCAGCTACTGAGACGCCTACAGAGACGCTGACAGAGGCTGCGACGCCGACTGAGACGTCGACTGAGGCAGATAGGGATAGATATAGGCATAGAGAAGGCAGCAGACCCCCGCAATCGACAACGGCACCGACTGAGAAGCCTACAGACACGCTGACAAAGGCTGCGATACCGACTGAGACTCCGACTGAGACGCCGACTGAGGCAGATAGGGGTAGATATAGGCATAGAGAAGGCAGCAGACCCCCCAATCTAGAGCGGCAGCGACTGAGACGCCCACAGTGACGCTGACAAAAGCTGCGACGCCGATTGAGACGTCGACTGAGGCAGATAGGGGTAGATATAGGCATAGAGAAGGCAGCAGACCCCCCAATCGACAGCAGCAACGACTGAGACGCAGACTGAGACGCCGACTGAGACCCCGACTGAGGCAGATAGGGGTAGATATTGGCATAGAAAAGGCAGCAGACCCCCCAATCGACAACGGCAGCGACTGAGATGCCTACAGAGACGCTGACAAGAGGCTGCGATGCCGACTGAGACGCCGACTGAGGCAGATAGGGGTAGATATAGGCATCGAGAAGGCACCAGACCCCCCAATCGACAGCTGCAACTACTAAGACGCCAGCAGAGACGCTGACAGATGCTGCGACGGCGACTGAGACGTCGACTGAAGCAGATAGGTGTAGATATAGGTATAAAGAAGACAGCAGACCCCCAATCGACAGCAGCAACGACTGAGACGCCTACAGAAGCTGCGAAACCCACTGAGACGCCGACTGATGCAGATAATGGTAGATATAGGCATAATGAAGGCAGCAGACCCCCAATCAACAGCTGCAGCTACTGAGACACCTACAGAGACGTTGACAGAGGCTGCGACGCCGACTGAGACGTCTACTGGGGCAGATAGGGATAGATATAGGCATAGAGAAGGCAGCAGACCTCCGCAATCGACAACGGCACCGACTGAGAGGCCTACAGAGACGCTGACAAAGGCTGCGATGCCGACTGAGACTCCGACTGAGACGCCGACTGAGGCAGATAGGGGTATAGGGATATAGGCATAGAGAAGACAGCAGACCACCCCAATCGACAGGGGCAGCGACTGAGACGCCCACAGAGACGCTGACAGAGGCTGCGACGCCGACTGAGACGCCGACTGATGCAGATAGGTTTAGATATAGGCATAGAGAAGGCAGCAGACCCACCAATCGACAGCAGCAGCGACTGAGATGCCTACAGAGACGCTGACAGTGGCTGCGACGCCGACTAAGACGCCGACTGGGGCAGATAGGGATAGATAGAGGCATTGAGAAGGCAGCAGACCCCCCAATCGACAGTAGCAGCGACTGAGATGCCTACAGAGACGCTGACAGTGGCTGCGACGCCGACTGAGACCCCGACTGAGGCAGAGAGGGGTAGATATTGGCATAGAGAAGGTAGCAGACCCCCTCAATCGACAGCGGCAGCGACTGAGATGCCTACAGAGACGCTGACAGAGGTTGCGACGCCGACTAAGACGCCGACTGAGGCAGGTAGGGGTAGATATACGCATAGAGAAGGCAGCAGACCCCCCAATCGACAGTGGCAGCGACTGAGACGCCTACAAAGACGCTGCCAGAGGCTGCGATGCCGACTGAGGCAGGTAGGGGTAGATATACGCATAGAGAAGGCAGCAGACCCCCCAATCGACAGTGGCAGCGACTGAGACGCCTACAAAGACGCTGCCAGAGGCTGCGATGCCGACTGAGGCAGATAGGGGTAGATATAGGCATAAAGAAGACAGCAGACCCCCCAATCGACAGCAGCAACGACTGAGACGCCTACAGAAGCTGCGAAACCCACTGAGACGCCGACTGATGCAGATAATGGTAGATATAGGCATAATGAAGGCAGCAGACCCCCCAATCAACAGCTGCAGCTACTGAGACACCTACAGAGACGTTGACAGAGGCTGCGACGCCGACTGAGACGTCTACTGAGGCAGATAGGGATAGATATAGGCATAGAGAAGGCAGCAGACCTCCGCAATCGACAACGGCACCGACTGAGAGGCCTACAGAGACGCTGACAAAGGCTGCGATGCCGACTGAGACTCCGACTGAGACGCCGACTGAGGCAGATAGGGGTATAGGGATATAGGCATAGAGAAGACAGCAGACCACCCCAATCGACAGGGGCAGCGACTGAGACGCCCACAGAGACGCTGACAGAGGCTGCGACGCCGACTGAGACGCCGACTGATGCAGATAGGTTTAGATATAGGCATAGAGAAGGCAGCAGACCCACCAATCGACAGCAGCAGCGACTGAGATGCCTACAGAGACGCTGACAGTGGCTGCGACGCCGACTAAGACGCCGACTGGGGCAGATAGGGATAGATAGAGGCATTGAGAAGGCAGCAGACCCCCCAATCGACAGTAGCAGCGACTGAGATGCCTACAGAGACGCTGACAGTGGCTGCGACGCCGACTGAGACCCCGACTGAGGCAGAGAGGGGTAGATATTGGCATAGAGAAGGTAGCAGACCCCCTCAATCGACAGCGGCAGCGACTGAGATGCCTACAGAGACGCTGACAGAGGTTGCGACGCCGACTAAGACGCCGACTGAGGCAGGTAGGGGTAGATATACGCATAGAGAAGGCAGCAGACCCCCCAATCGACAGTGGCAGCGACTGAGACGCCTACAAAGACGCTGCCAGAGGCTGCGATGCCGACTGAGGCAGAGAGGGGTAGATATACGCATAGAGAAGGCAGCAGACCCCCCAATCGACAGTGGCAGCGACTGAGACGCCTACAAAGACGCTGCCAGAGGCTGCGATGCCGACTGAGGCAGGTAGGGGTAGATATACGCATAGAGAAGGCAGCAGACCCCCCAATCGACAGTGGCAGCGACTGAGACGCCTACAAAGACGCTGCCAGAGGCTGCGATGCCGACTGAGGCAGATAGGGGTAGATATAGGCATAGAGAAGGCAGCAGACCCCCCCAATCGACAGCAGCAACGACTGAGACGCCTACAGAGGCTGCGACGCCTAATGAGACGCCGACTGATGCAGATAATGGTAGATATAGGCATAATGAAGGCAGCAGACCCCCCAATCAACAGCGGCAGCTACTGAGACGCCTACAGAGACGTTGACAGAGGCTGCGACGCCGACTGAGACGTCTACTGAGGCAGATAGGGAAGGCAGCAGACCTCCGCAATCGACAACGGCACCGACTGAGCGGCCTACAGAGACGCTGACAGAGGCTGCGACGCCGACTGAGGCAGATAGGGGTAGATATAGGCATAGAGAAGGCAGCAGTCCCCCAAATCGACAACGGAAGCGACTGAGATGCCTACACAGACGCTGACAAGAGGCTGCGACGCCGACTGAGACGCCGACTGACCCAGATAGGGGTCGACATTGGCATAGAGATGGCAGCAGACCCCCCAATCGGCAACGGCAGCGACTGAGATGCCTACAGAGACGCTGACAAGAGGCTACGACGCCGACTGCCTCGCCGACTGAGACGCCGACTGAGACGCCGACTGAGGCAGATAGGTGTAGATATAGGCATAGAGATGGCAGCAGAACCCCCAATCGACAGCAAAAGCGACTGAGGCGCCTACAGAGACGCTGACAGAGGCTGCGATGCCGACTGAGGCAGATAGGGGTAGATATAGGCATAGAGAAGGCAGCAGAACCCCCAATCGACAGCGGCAGCCACAAAGACGCCTACAAAGACGCTGACAGAGGCTGCGACGCCGATTGAGATCCCGACTGGGGCAGAGAGGGGTAGATATTGGCATAGAGAAGGTAGCAGACCCCTCAATCGACAGCGGCAGCGACTGAGATGCCTACAGAGACGCTGCCAGAGGCTGCGACGCCGACTGAGGGAGACAGGGGTAAATATAGGCATAGAGAAGGCAGCAGACCCCCCAATCGACAGCGGCAGCGACTGAGACGCATTCAGAAACGCTGACAGAGGTTGCGACGCCGACTAAGACGCCGACAGAGGTAGGTAGGGGTAGATATACGCATAGAGAAGGCAGCATACCCCCCAATCGACAGTGGCAGCGACTGAGACGCCTACAAAGACGCTGACAGAGGCTGCGACGCCGACTGAGACACCGACTGAGGCACATAGGGGTAGATATTCGCATAGAGAAGGCAGCAGACCCCCCCAAACGACAGGCGCTGCGACTGAGACGCCTACATATACTCTGAGAGAGGCTGCGATGCCGACTGAGACGCCGACTGAGGCAAATAGGGGTAGATATAGGCATAGAGACGGCATCAGACATCCCCAATCGACAGCGGTAGCTAGTGAGACGCCTACAGAGACGCTGGCAGAGGTTGCGATGCCGACTGAGACGCCGACTAAGGGAGATAGGGGTAGATATAGGCATAGAGAAGGCAGCAGACCCCGAATCGACAGTGGCAGCGACTGAGACGCCCCCAGAGACGCTGACAGAAGCTGCGACGACGACTGAGAAGCCGATTGAGGCAGAGGGGCTTAGACATAGGCATAGAGAAGGCAGAAGACCCCCCAATTTGACAGCGCCTGTGACTGAGACGCCCACATAGATGCTGACAGAGGCTGCGATGACGACTGAGACGCCGACTGAGGCAGATAGTTTTAGACATAGGCATAGAAAAGGCAGCAGACAAACCAATCGACAGCGGCAACATCTGAGACGCCTACAGAGACGCTGATAGAGGCTGCAACGCCGGCTGAGACGCCGACTGAGGGAGATAGGGGTAGATATAGGCATAGAGACGGCACCAGACCCCCCAATCGACAGCGGCAGCTACTAAGACGCCAGCAGAGACGCTGACAGAGGCTGCGACGCCGACTGAGACCCCGACTGAGGCAGATAGGAGTAGATATAGGCATCGAGAAGACACCAGACCCCCAATCGACAGCGGAAACTACTAAGACGCCAGCAGAGACGCTGACAGAGGCTGCGACGCCGACTGAGACGCCGACTGAGGCAGATAGGGGTAGATATAGGCATAGACAAGGCAGCAGACCCCCCAATCTAGAGCGGCAGCGACTGAGACGCCTACAGAGACGCTGACAGAGGCTGCGACGCCGACTGAGACGCCGACTGAGGCAGATAGGGGTAGATATAGGCATAGAGAAGGCAGCAGACACCCCAATCAACAGCGGCAGCGATTGAGATGCCGACTGAGGCAGATAGGGGTAGATATTGCCATAGAGAAAACAGCAGACCCCCCCAATCAACAGCGGCAGCTACTGAGACGCCTACAGAGACGCTGACAGAGGCTGCGACGCCGACTGAGACATCTACTGAGGCAGATAGGGATAGATATAGGCATAGAGTAGGCAGCAGACCCCCGCAATCGACAACGGCACCGACTGAGAAGCCTACAGACACGCTGACAAAGGCTGCGATACCGACTGAGACTCCGACTGAGACGCCGACTGAGGCAGATAGGGGTAGATATAGGCATAGAGAAGGCAGCAGACCCCCCAATCTAGAGCGGCAGCGACTGAGACGCCAACAGTGACGCTGACAAAAGCTGCGACGCCGATTGAGACGTCGACTGAGGCAGATAGGGGTAGATATAGGCATAGAGAAGGCAGCAGACCCCCCAATCGACAGCAGCAACGACTGAGACGCAGACTGAGACGCCGACTGAGACCCCGACTGAGGCAGATAGGGGTAGATATTGGCATAGAAAAGGCAGCAGACCCCCCAATCGACAACGGCAGCGACTGAGATGCCTACAGAGACGCTGACAAGAGGCTGCGATGCCGACTGAGACGCCGACTGAGGCAGATAGGGGTAGATATAGGCATCGAGAAGGCACCAGACCCCCCAATCGACAGCTGCAACTACTAAGACGCCAGCAGAGACGCTGACAGATGCTGCGACGGCGACTGAGATATCGACTGAAGCAGATAGGTGTAGATATAGGCATAAAGAAGACAGCAGACCCCCCAATCGACAGCAGCAACGACTGAGACGCCTACAGAGGCTGCGAAACCCACTGAGACGCCGACTGATGCAGATAATGGTAGATATAGGCATAATGAAGGCAGCAGACCCCCCCAATCAACAGCTGCAGCTACTGAGACACCTACAGAGACGTTGACAGAGGCTGCGACGCCGACTGAGACGTCTACTGAGGCAGATAGGGATAGATATAGGCATAGAGAAGGCAGCAGACCTCCGCAATCGACAACGGCACCGACTGAGAGGCCTACAGAGACGCTGACAAAGGCTGCGATGCCGACTGAGACTCCGACTGAGACGCCGACTGAGGCAGATAGGGGTATAGGGATATAGGCATAGAGAAGACAGCAGACCACCCCAATCGACAGGGGCAGCGACTGAGACGCCCACAGAGACGCTGACAGAGGCTGCGACGCCGACTGAGACGCCGACTGAGGCAGATAGGTTTAGATATAGGCATAGAGAAGGCAGCAGACCCACCAATCGACAGCAGCAGCGACTGAGATGCCTACAGAGACGCTGCCAGAGGCTGCGATGCCGACTGAGGCAGATAGGGGTAGATATAGGCATAGAGAAGGCAGCAGACCCCCCCAATCGACAGCAGCAACGACTGAGACGCCTACAGAGGCTGCGACGCCTACTGAGACGCCGACTGATGCAGATAATGGTAGATATAGGCATAATGAAGGCAGCAGACCCCCCAATCAACAGCGGCAGCTACTGAGACACCTACAGAGACGTTGACAGAGGCTGCGACGCCGACTGAGACGTCTACTGAAGCAGATAGGGAAGGCAGCAGACCTCCGCAATCGACAACGGCACCGGCTGAGCGGCCTACAGAGACGCTGACAGAGGCTGCGACGCCGACTGAGGCAGATAGGGGTAGATATAGGCATAGAGAAGGCAGCAGTCCCCCAAATCGACAACGGAAGCGACTGAGATGCCTACAGAGACGCTGACAAGAGGCTGCGACGCCGACTGAGACGCCGACTGACCCAGATAGGGGTCGACATTGGCATAGAGATGGCAGCAGACCCCCCAATCGGCAACGGCAGCGACTGAGATGCCTACAGAGACGCTGACAAGAGGCTACGACGCCGACTGCCTCGCCGACTGAGACGCCGACTGAGACGCCGACTGAGGCAGATAGGTGTAGATATAGGCATAGAGATGGCAGCAGAACCCCCAATCGACAGCAAAAGCGACTGAGGCGCCTACAGAGACGCTGACAGAGGCTGCGATGCCGACTGAGGCAGATAGGGGTAGATATAGGCATAGAGAAGGCAGCAGAACCCCCAATCGACAGCGGCAGCCACAAAGACGCCTACAAAGACGCTGACAGAGGCTGCGACGCCGATTGAGATCCCGACTGGGGCAGAGAGGGGTAGATATTGGCATAGAGAAGGTAGCAGACCCCTCAATCGACAGCGGCAGCGACTGAGATGCCTACAGAGACGCTGCCAGAGGCTGCGACGCCGACTGAGGGAGACAGGGGTAAATATAGGCATAGAGAAGGCAGCAGACCCCCCAATCGACAGCGGCAGCGACTGAGACGCATTCAGAAACGCTGACAGAGGTTGCGACGCCGACTAAGACGCCGACAGAGGTAGGTAGGTTTAGATATACGCATAGAGAAGGCAGCATACCCCCCAATCGACAGTGGCAGCGACTGAGACGCCTACAAAGACGCTGACAGAGGCTGCGACGCCGACTGAGACACCGACTGAGGCACATAGGGGTAGATATTCGCATAGAGAAGGCAGCAGACCCCCCCAAACGACAGGCGCTGCGACTGAGACGCCTACATATACTCTGAGAGAGGCTGCGATGCCGACTGAGACGCCGACTGAGGCAAATAGGGGTAGATATAGGCATAGAGACGGCATCAGACATCCCCAATCGACAGCGGTAGCTAGTGAGACGCCTACAGAGACGCTGGCAGAGGTTGCGATGCCGACTGAGACGCCGACTAAGAAAGATAGGGGTAGATATAGGCATAGAGAAGGCAGCAGACCCCGAATCGACAGTGGCAGCGACTGAGACGCACTCAGAAACGCTGACAGAGGCTGCGACGACGACTGAGAAGCCGACTGAGGCAGAGGGGCTTAGACATAGGCATAGAGAAGGCAGCAGACCCCCCAATTTGACAGCGCCTGTGACTGAGACGCCCACATAGATGCTGACAGAGGCTGCGATGCCGACTGAGACGCCGACTGAGGCAGATAGTTTTAGACATAGGCATAGAAAAGGCAGCAGACAAACCAATCGACAGCGGCAACATCTGAGACGCCTACAAAGACGCTGATAGAGGCTGCAACGCCGGCTGAGACGCCGACTAAGGGAGATAGGGGTATATATAGGCATAGAGACGGCACCAGACCCCCCAATCGACAGCGGCAGCTACTCAGACGCCAGCAGAGACGCTGACAGAGGCTGCGACGCCGACTGAGACCCCGACTGAGGCAGATAGGGGTAGATATAGGCATCGAGAAGGCACCAGACCCCCAATCGACAGCGCAAACTACTAAGACGCCAGCAGAGACGCTGACAGAGGCTGCGACGCCGACTGAGACGTCGACTGAAGCAGATAGGGGTAGATATAGGCATAGAGAAGGCAGCAGACCCCGTCAATCGACAGCAGCAACGACTGAGACGCCTACAGAGGCTGCGACGCCTACTGAGACGCCGACTGATGCAGATAATGGTAGATATAGGCATAATGAAGGCAGCAGACCCCCCAATCAACAGCGGCAGCTACTGAGACGCCTACAGAGACGCTGACAGAGGCTGCGACGCCGACTGAGACGTCTACTGAGGCAGATAGGGATAGATATAGGCATAGAGAAGGCAGCAGACCTCCGCAATCGACAACGGCACCAACTGAGAGGCCTACAGAGACGCTGACAAAGGCTGCGATGCGGACTGAGACTCCGACTGAGACGCCGATTGAGGCAGATAGGGGTAGATATAGGCATAGAGAAGGCAGCAGACCACCCCAATCGACAGGGGCAGCGACTGAGACGCGCACAAAGACGCTGACAGAGGCTGCGACGCCGACTGAGACGTCGACTGAGGCAGATAGGGGTAGATATAGGCATAGAGAAGGCAGCATACCCCCCAATCGACAGCAGCAACGACTGAGACGCCGACTGAGACGCCGACTGAGGCAGATAGGTTTAGATATAGGCATAGAGAAGGCAGCAGACCCCCTAATCTACAGCAGCATCGACTGAGACGCCGACTGAGACGCCGACTGAGGCAGATAGGTTTAGATATAGGCATAGAGAAGGCAGCAGACCGCCCAATCGACAGCAGCAACGACTGAGACGCCGACTGAGACGCCGAATGTGGCAGAGAGGGGTAGATATTGGCATAGAGAAGGCAGCAGACCCCCAATCGACAGCAGCGACTGAGACGCCTACAGAGGCTGCGACGCCTACTGAGACCCCGACTGATGCAGATAATGGTAGATATAGGCATAATGAAGGCAGCAGACCCCCCAATCAACAGCGGCAGCTACTGGGACGCCTACAGAGATGCTGACAGAGGCTGCGACGCCGACTGAGACGCTGACTGAGGCAGATAGGTTTAGATATTGACATAGAGAAGGCAGCAGACCTCCAATCAACAGCGCCAACAACTGAGACGCCTATAAAGACGCTGACAGAGGCTGCGACGCCGACTGAGACCCCGACTGACGCAGAGAGGGGTAGATATTGGCATAGAGAAGGTAGCAGACCCCCTCAATCGACAGCGGCAGCGACTGAGATGCCTACAGAGACGCTGACAGAGGTTGCGACGCCGACTAAGACGCCGATAGAGGCAGGTAGGGGTAGATATACGCATAGAGAAGGCAGCAGACCCCCCAATCGACAGTGGCAGCGAATGAGACGCCTACAAAGACGCTGACAGAGGCTGCGACGCCGACTGAGACACCGACTGAGGCACATAGGGGTAGATATTCGCATAGAGAAGGCAGCAGACCCCCCCATCGACAGGGGCTGCGACTGAGACGCCTACATATACTCTGAGAGAGGCTGCGATGCCGACTGAGACGCCGACTGAGGCAGATAGGGGTATATATAGGCATAGAGACGGCATTAGACATCCCCAATCGACAGCAGTAGCGACTGAGACGCATACAGAGAGGCTGGCAGAGGTTGCGATGCCGACTGAGACGCCGACTAAGGGAGATAGGGGTAGATATAGGCATAGAGAAGGCAGCAGACCCCGAATCGACAGTGGCAGCGACTGAGACGCCTCGAGAGACGCTGACAGATGCTGCGACGACGACTGAGACGCCGACTGAGGCAGAGGGGGTTAGACGTAGGCATAGAGAAGGCAGCAGACCCCCCAATTTGATAGCGCCTGTAACTGAGACGCCTACATAGACGCTGACAGTGGCTGCGACGCCGACTGAGGCAGGTAGGGGCAGATATAGGCATAGAGAAGGCAGCAGAACCCCCTATCGACAGCGGCAGCGACAAATACGCCTACAAAGAAGCTGACAGAGGCTGCGACGCCGACTGAGGCAGAGAGGGGTAGATATTGGCATAGAGAAGGCAGCAGACCCTCTCAATCGGCAGCAGCAGCGACTGAGACACCTACAGAGACGCTGACAGAGGCTGCGACGCCGACTGAGGCAGACAGGGGTAAATATAGGCATAGAGAAATCAGCAGACCCCCCAATCGACAGCGGCAGCTTCTGAGATGCATTCATAAACGCTGACAGAGTTTGCGACGCCGACTAAGACGCCGACTGAGGCAGTTAAGGGTAGATATAGGCTTAGAGAAGGCAGCAGACCCCCCAGTCGACAGCGGCAATATCTGAGACGCCTACAGAGACGCTGATAGAGGCTGCGACGCCGGCTGAGACGCCGACTGAGGGAGATAGGGGTAGATATAGGCATAGAGAAGGCAGCAGACCCCCAATCGACAGCGGCAGCGACTGAGCCACCTACAGAGACGTTGACAGAGGTTGAGAAGCCGACTGAGATGCCGACTGAGGCAGATAGGATTAGACATAGGCATAGAGAAGGCAGCAGACAAACCAATCGACAGCGGCAACATCTGACACGCCTACAGAGACGTTGACAGAGGCTGAGAAGCCGACTGAGATGCCGACTTTGGCAGATAGGGGTAGATATAGGCATAGAGAAGGCAGCAGACCCCCAATTTGACAGCGGCAGTGACTGAGACGCTTACAAAGAAGCTGACAGGGGCTGCGACGCCGACTGACACGCCGACTGAGGCAGATAGGGGTATTTATAGGCATAGAGAAGGCAGCAGAACCCCCAATAGACAGCGGCATCGACTGAGACGCCTACAGAGACGCTAACAGAGACTGCGATGTTAACAGCGGCTGCGACGACGACTGAGACGCCGACTGAGCCAGAAAGGGTTAGACATGGGCATATAGAAGCCAGCAGACCCCTCAATCGACAGCGACAACAACTGAGACGCCTACAGAGATGCTGACAGAGGCTGCGACGACGACTGAGATGCCGACTGAGGCAGATAGGGGTAGATATAGGCATAGAGAAGGCAGCAGACCCCCCAATCGACAACGGCAGCGACTGGGATGCCTACAGAGACCTTGACAAGAGGCTGCGACGCCGACTGAGACGCCGAATGAGACAGATAGGGGTAGATATAGGCATAGAGAAGGCAGCAGACCCCCCAATCGACAGCGGCAGCGACTGAGACGCCTACAGAGACGCTGACAGCGGCTGCGAAGCCGACTGTGACGCCGATTGAGGCAGGTAGGGGTAGAGATAGGCATAGAGAAGGCACCAGACCCACCAGTCGACAGCGGCAACAACTGAGAAGCCTACAGAGATGCTGATAGAGGCTGCGACGCCGACTGAGAAGTCGACTGAGCCAGATAGGCGTAGATATAGGCATAGAGAAGGCAGCAGACGTCCCAATCGACTGCGACAGCGACTGAGACTCCTACAGAGACGCTGACGGAAACTGCGACGCCTATTGAGGCAGATAGGGGTAGATATTGGCATAGAGAAGGCAGCAGAGCCCCCAATCGACAGCGGTAGCGACTGAGACGCCTACAGAGACGCTGACAAGATTCTGCGACGCCGACTGACACGCCGACTGAGACGCCGACTGAGACGCCGACTGAGGCAGATAGGGGTAGATATAGGCATAGAGAAGGCAGCAGACCCCCCAATCAACAGCAGCAGCGATTGAGACGCCGACTGAGGCAGATAGGGGTAGATATTGCCATACAGAAAACAGCAGGCCCCCCCAATCAACAGCGGCAGCTACTGAGACGCCTACAGAGACGCTGACAGAGGCTGCGACGCCGATTGAGACGTCTACTGAGGCAGATAGGGATAGATATAGGCATAGAGTAGGCAGCAGACCCCCGCAATCGACAACGGCACCGACTGAGAAGCCTACAGAGACGCTGACAAAGGCTGCGATACCGACTGAGACTCCGACTGAGACGCCGACTGAGGCAGATATAGGTAGATATAGGCATAGAGAAGGCAGCAGACCACCCCAATCGACAGGGGCAGCGACTGAGACGCCCACAGTGACGCTGACAGAGGCTGCGACGCCGATTGAGACGTCGACTGAGGCAGATAGGGGTAGATATAGGCATAGAGAAGGCAGCAGACCCCCCAATCGACAGCAGCAACGACTGAGACGCCGACTGAGACGCCGACTGAGCCGCCGACTGAGACGCCGACTGAGGCAGATAGGGGTAGATATAGGCATAGAGAAGGCAGCATACCCCCCAATCGACAGCAGCAACGACTGAGACGCCGACTGAGGCAGATAGGTTTAGATATAGGCATAGAGAAGGCAGCAGACCGCCTAATCGACAGCAGCATCGACTGAGACGCCGACTGAGGCAGATAGGGGTAGATATAGGCATAGAGAAGGCAGCAGACCCCCCAATCGACAGCAGCAACGACTGAGACGCCGACTGAGACGCCGACTGAGACGCCGACTGAGGCAAAGAGGGGTAGATATTGGCATAGAGAAGGCAGCAGACCCCCCCAATCGACAGCAGCGTCTGAGACGCCTACAAAGAAGCTGCCAGGGGCTGCGACGCCGACTGAGATGCCGACTGAGGCAGGTAGTGGTAAATATACGCAGAGAGAAGCAGCAGACCCCCCAATCAACAGCGGCAGCGACTGAGACACCTACAAAGACGCTGACAGAGGCTGCGACGCCGACTGAGACGCCGACTGAGGCAGATAGGGGTAGATATAGGCATAGAGAAGGCAGCGGAGCCCCCAATCGACAGCAGCAGCGACTGAGGCGCCTACAGACACGCTAACAGAGGCTGCGACGCCGATTGAGGCAGATAGGGGTAGATATAGGCATAATGAAGGCAGCAGACCCCACAATCAACAGCGGCAGCTACTGAGACGCCTACAGAGACGCTGACAGAGGCTGCGACGCCGACTGAGATGCCGACTGAGGCAGATAGGTTTAGATATTGACATAGAGAAGGCAGCAGACCACCCAATGGACAGCGGCAACAACTGAGACGCCTATAGAGACGCTGACAGAGGCTGCGACGCCGACTGAGATGCCGACAGAGGCAGGTAGGGGTAGATATACGCATAGAGAAGGCAGCAGACCCCTTAATCGATAGTAGAAGCGACTGTGACGCCTACAAAGACGCTGACAGAGGCTCCGACGCCGACTGAGACGCCGAGTGAGGCACATAGGGGTAGATATTGGCATAGAGAAAGCAGCAGACCCCCCAATCGACAGGGGCTGCGACTGAGACGCCTACATATACTCTGAGAGAGGCTGCGATGCCGACTGAGACGCCGACTGAGGCAGATAGGGGTATATATAGGCATAGAGACGATATCAGACATCCCCAATCGACAGCAGTAGCGACTGAGACGCCTACAGAGAGGCTGGCAGAGGTTGCGATGCCGACTGAGACGCCGACTAACGGAGATAGGGGTAGATATAGGCATAGAGAAGGCAGCAGACCCCGAATCGCCAGTGGCAGCGACTGAGACGCCTCCAGAGACGCTGACAGAGATTGCGACGCCGACTAAGACGCCGACTGAGGCAGTTAAGGGTAGATATAGGCTTAGAGAAGGCAGCAGACCCCCCATTCGAATGCGGCAGCGACTGAGACACCTACAGAGACGCTGGCAGAGGCTGCGATGCCGACTGAGACGCCGACTGAGGCAGATAGTTTTAGACATAGGCATAGAGAAGGCAGCAGACAAACCAATCGACAGCGGCAACATCTGAGACGCCTACAGAGACGCTGATAGAGGCTGCGACGCCGGCTGAGACGCCGACTGAGGGAGATAGGGGTAGATATAGGCATAGAGAAGGCAGAAGACTCCCAATCGACAGCGGCAGCGACTGAGACACCTACAGAGACGTTGACAGAGGCTGAGAAGCCGACTGAGATGCCGACTGAGGCAGATAGGGTTAGACATAGGCATAGAGAAGGCAGCAGACAAACCAATCGACAGCGGCAACATCTGACACGCCTACAGAGACGCTTATAGAGGCTGCGACGCCGGCTGAGACGACGACTGAGGGAGATAGGGGTAGATATAGGCATAGAGAAGGCAGCAGACCCCCAAATTGACAGCGCCTGTGACTGTGACTCCTACAGAGACGCTGACAGAGGCTGCGACGCCGACTGAGATCCCGACTGAGGCAGATAGGGGTAGATATTGGCATAGAAAAGGCAGCAGACCCCCCAATCGACAACGGCAGCAACTGAGATGCCTACGTAGACGCTGACAGAGGCTGCGATGCCGACTGAGACTCCGACTGAGACGCCGACTGAGACGCCGACTGAGGCAGTTAGGGTTAGATATAGGCATAGAGAAGGCAGCAGACCACCCCAATCAACAGCGGCAGCGATTGAGACGCCGACTGAAGTAGATAGGGGTACATTTGCCATAGAGAAAACAGCAGACCCCCCAATCAACAGCGGCAGCTACTGAGACGCCTACAGAGACGCTGACAGAGGCTGCGACGCCGACTGAGACGTCTACTGAGGCAGATAGGGATAGATATAGGCATAGAGAAGGCAGCAGACCTCCGCAATCGACAACGGCACCGACTGAGAGGCCTACAGAGACGCTGACAAAGGCTGCGATGCCGACTGAGACTCCGACTGAGACGCCGCCTGAGGCAGATAGGGGTAGATATAGGCATAGAGAAGGCAGCAGACCACCCCAATCGACACTGGCAGCGACAGAGACGCTGACAGAGGCTGCGACGCCGACTGAGACGTCGACTGAGGCAGATAGGGGTAGATATAGCCATAGAGAAGGCAGCATACCCCCCAATCGACACCAGCAACGACTGAGACGCCGACTAAGACGCCGACTGAGGCAGATAGGTTTAGATATAGGCATAGAGAAGGCAGCAGACCCCCCAATCGACAGCAGCAGCGACTGAGATGCCTACAGAGACGCTGACAGGGGCTGCGACGCCGACTAAGACGCCGACTGCGGCAGATAGGGATATATAGAGGCATAGAGAAGGCAGCAGACCCCCCAATCGACAGTGGCAGCGACTGAGATGCCTACAGAGACGCTGACAGTGGCTGCGACGCCGACTGAGGCAGGTAGGGGTAGATATAGGCATAGATAAGGCAGCATACCCCCCAATCGACAGCAGCAACGACTGAGACGCCGACTGAGACGCCGACTGAGGCAGATAGGTTTAGATATAGGCATAGAGAAGGCAGCAGACCCCCCAATCGACAGCAGCAGCCACTGAGATGCCTACAGAGACGCTGCCAGAGGCTGCGACGCCGACTACGACGCCGACTGGGGCAGATAGGGATAGATAGAGGCATAGAGAAGGCAGCAGACCCCCCCAATCGACAGCGGTAGCGACTGAGACGCATTCAGAAACGCTGACAGAGGTTGCGACGCCGACTAAGAGGCCGACTGACACAGATAAGGGTAGATATAGACTTTGTATCAAATGCAACCATGCGTTTGAGTTTTCGCACATAGCGAAAATAGGTTCAGCGAGTATTTTAAAGTTTAGTTCGTTTCTGACGATGGAGATGTGCGGTTGTGCCAATGGGGCAGTGCGTGAGAGCACAAGGAGCAGTGCGGTGCAATCTATGTGCAGGGAGCTGAGCCAGGAGAGCGGTGCGGAGCAGGGGAGCTTATACAGAGCCTATACACAGGAGCAAGTATGAGCGGTGCCACAGGTATTCGAGAGCATAGTCACGTTTAGATTATATACGCTGACTATATTTATGTTCACATTGCATTATACATTATATATATACATAAACGTACCTATTTACACATACATATGCAGGTCCGTTCATGCATATGAGAGCAATTGAGCTAAACGCGCAAGAGCTTGTGCATATTCACTAACTGTATATACTCGTACATATATACATGTATCGCATACATGCCGATTTATTGTTGAGCTACATATGTATGTGCATAATTATAAGAGCAATAAAAAGTGGTTTTTCGTATGCTTTTCCACTTAAAACAATTGTGTTTTTATTTAAGTCGGATTGCAGTAAGTATTGCCATAGGTTCATTGTCGATTCGATACAGACTTAGAGAAGGCAGCAGACCCCCCAGTCGGCAGCGACTGAGTCACCTACAGAGACGCTGGCAGAGGCTGCGACGCCGACTAAGGCAGATAGGGGTAGATATTGACATAGAGAAGGCAGCAGACCCCCAATCGACAGCGGCAGCGACTGAGACACCCACAGAGACGCTGATAGAGGCTGAGAAGCCGACTGAGATGCCGACTGACGCAGATAGGGGTAGATAAATGCATAAAGAAGGCAGAAGACCCCCCAATCGACACCGGCAGCGACTGAGACACATACAGAGACGCTGACAGAGGCTGCGACGCCGACTGAGACCCCGACTGAGACGCCGACTGAGGCAGATAGGGGTAGATATAGGCATAGAGAAGGCAGCAGACCACCCCAATCAACAACGGCAGCGATTGAGACGCCGACTGAAGCAGATAGAGGTAGATATTGCTATAGAGAAAACAGCAGACCCCCCAATCAACAGCGGCAGCTACTGAGACGCCTACAGAGACGCTGACTGAGGCTGCGACGCCGACTGAGACGTCTACTGAGGCAGGTAGGGATAGATATAGGCATAGAGAAGGCAGCAGACCTCCGCAATCGACAACGGCACCGACTGAGAGGCCTACAGAGACGCTGACAAAAGCTGCGATGCCGACTCAGACTCCGACTGAGACGCCGACTGTGGCAGATAGTGGTTGATAAGCATAGAGAAGGCAACAGACTACCCTAATCGACAGGGGCAGAGACTGAGACGCCCACAGAGACGCTGACAGAGGCTGCGACGCCTACTGAGACGTCGACTGAGGCAGATAGGGGTAGATATAGGCATAGAGAAGGCAGCATACCCCCCAATCGACAGCAGCAACGACTGAGACGCCGACTGAGACGCCGACTGAGACGCCGACTGAGACGCCGACTGAGGCAGATAGGTTTAGATATTGACATAGAGAAGGCAGCAGACCCCCCAATCGACAGCGGCAACAACTGAGACGCCTATAGAAACGCTGACAGAGGCTGCGACGCCGACTGAGATGCCGACAGAGGTAGGTAGGGGTAGATATTGGCATGGAGAAGGCAGCAGACCCCACAATCGACAGGGGCTGCGACTGAGACCCTACATATACTCTGAGAGAGGCTGCGATTCCGACTGAGACGCCGACTGAGGCAGATAGGGGTATATATAGGCATAGAGGCGGCATCAGACATCCCCAATCGACAGCAGTAGCGACTGAGACGCCTACAGAGAGGCTGGCAGAGGTTGCGATGCCGACTGAGACGCCGACTAAGGGAGGTAGGGGTAGATAGAGGCATAGAGATGGCAGCAGACCCCGAATCGACAGTGGCAGCGACTGAGACGCCTCCAGAGACGCTGACAAAGGCTGCGACGACGACTGAGACGCCGACTGAGGCAGAGGGGGTTAGACATAGGCATAGAGAAGGCAGCAGACCCCCCAATTTGACAGCGCCTGTGACTGAGACGCCTACATAGACGCTGACAGAGGCTGCGATGCCGACTGAGACGCCGACTGAGGCAGATAGGGGTAGACATAGGCATAGAGAAGGCAGCAGAAAAACCAATCGACAACGGCAGCAACTGAGATGCCTACAGAGACGCTGACAGTGGCTGTGACGCCGACTGAGGCAGGTAGGGGCAGATATAGGCATAGAGAAGGCAGCAGAACCCCCTATCGACAGCGGCAGCGACAAATACGCCTACAAAGAAGCTGACAGAGGCTGCGACGCCGACTGAGGCAGAGAGGGGTAGATATTGGCATAGAGAAGGCAGCAGACCCTCTCAATCGACAGCGGCAGCGACTGAGACACCTACAGAGACGCTGACAGAGGTTGTGACGCCGACTGAGGCAGACAGGGGTAAATATAGGCATAGAGAAATCAGCAGTCCCCCAATCGACAGTGGCAGTGACTGAAATGCATTCATAAACGCTGACAGAGATTGCGACGCCGACTAAGACGCCGACTGAGGCAGTTAAGGGTAGATATAGGCTTACAGAAGGCAGCAGCCCCCCCCAGTCGACAGCGGCAGCGACTGAGACACCTACAGAGACGCTGGCAGAGTCTCCGACGCCGACTGAGACGCCGACTGAGGCAAATAGTTTTAGATATAGGCATAGAGAAGGCAGCAGACAAACCAATCGACAGCGACAATATCTGAGCCGCCTACAGAGACGCTGATAGGGGCTGCGACGCCGGATGAGACGCCGACTGAGGGAGATAGGGGTAGATATAGGCATAGAGAAAGCAGCAGACCCCCAATCGACAGCGGCAGCGACTGAGACACCTACAGAGACGTTGACAGAGGCTGAGAAGCCGACTGAGATGCCGACTGAGGCAGATAGGGTTAGACAAAGGCATAGAGAAGGCAGCAGACAAACCAATCGACAGCGGCAATATCTGACACGCCTACAGAGACGCTTATAGAGGCTGCGACGCCGGCTGAGATGCCGAATAATGGAGATAGGGGTAGATATAGGCATAGAGAAGGCAGCAGACCCCCAATTTGACAGCGCCTGTGACTGTGACTCCTACAGAGACGCTGACAGAGGCTGAGAAGCCGACTGAGATGCCGACTGAGACAGATAGGGGTAGATATAGGCAGAAAGAAGGCAGCAGACCCCCCAATCGCCACCAGCAGCGACTGAGACACATACAGAGACGCTGACAGAGGCTGCGACGCCGACTGAGACCCCGACTGAGGCAGATAGGGGTAGATATAGGCATAGAGAAGGCAGCATACCCCCCAATCGACACCAGCAACGACTGAGACGCTGACTGAGACGCCGACTGAGGCAGATAGGTTTAGATATAGGCATAGAGAAGGCAGTAGACCCCCAATCGACAGCGGCAGCGACTGAGACACCTAGAGACGCTGACAGAGGCTGAGAAGCCGACTGAGATGCCGACTGACGCAGATAGGGGTAGATATAGGCATAAAGAAGGCAGCAGACCCCCCAATCGACACCGGCAGCGACAGAGACACATACAGAGACGCTGACAGAGGCTGCGACGCCGACTGAGACCCCGACTGAGGCAGATAGGGGTAGATATAGGGATAGAGAAGGCAGCATACCCCCCAATCGACACCAGCAACGACTGAGACGCCGACTGAGACGTCTACTGAGGCAGATAGGGATAGATATAGGCATAGAGAATGCAGCAGACCTCCGCAATCGACAACGGCACCGACTGAGAGGCCTACAGAGACGCTGACAAAAGCTGCGATGCCGACTGAGACTCCGACTGAGACGCCGACTGAGGCAGATAGTGGTAGATATAGGCATAGAGAAGGCAGCATACTACCCCAATCGACAGGGGCAGCGACTGAGACGCCCACAGAGACGCTGACAGAGGCTGCGACGCCGACTGAGGCAGATAGGTTTAGATATAGGCATAGAGAAGGCAGTAGACCCCCCAATCGACAGCAGCAGCGACTGAGATGCCTACAGAGACGCTGACAGAGGCTGCGACGCCGACTAAGATGCCGACTGAGGCAGATAGTGGTAGATAGAGGCATAGAGAAGGCAGCAGACCCCCTCAATCGACAACGGCAGCGACTGAGACGCCTACAGAGGCTGCGACGCCGACTGAGGCAGACAGGGGTAAATATAGGCATAGAGAAGGCAGCAGACCCCCCAATCGACAGCGGCAGCGACTGAGACACCTACAGAGACGCTGACAGAGGCTGAGAAGCCGACTGAGATGCCGACTGAGGCAGATAGGGTTAGACATAGGCATAGAGAAGGAAGCAGACAAACCAATCGACAGTGGCAACATCTGACACGCCTACAGAGACGCTGATAGAGGCTGCGACGCCGGCTGAGACGCCGACTGAGGCAGAGAGGGGTAGATATAGGCATAGAGAAAGCAGCAGACCCCCCAATTTGACAGCGCCTGTGACTGAGACGCCTACAGAGACGCTGACAGAGGCTGCGACGCCGACTGAGGCAGATAGGGTTAGACATAGGCATAGAGAAGGCAGCAGACAAACCAACCGACAGCGGCAACATCTGAGACGCCTACAGAGACGCTGATAGAGGCTGCGACGCCGGCTAAGACGCCGACTGAAGGAGATAGGGGTAGATATAGGCATAGAGAAGGCAGCAGACCCCCAATCGACAGCGGCACCGACTGAGACACCTACAGAGACGCTGACAGAGGCTGAGAAGCCGAGGGGTCAGGGTTGATAATCTTAAGGTAAAGACTCTGATAGCCACTCACCAGGGAGAGGCCAGGGCGATCCTTACAGAGAACTCTTCCAAGAAAACTCACTGCCTCCTCGTGGCGGCCCCGGGCAATGGTATACCAGCAACCGCTGGTTGCTAGCCGAAGTGAGCAACGACTCTTTCAGCGATGACCCCGGAGGGGCGGCTGAAGGGGCACCGATGGACAACGATGGACCATCGAGCGACGGACGCTGAGCATCGTTTCACCACAGAGGGACTTCGTGGGATCATCGTTGGACCATAAAAATCCAAGAGTGAATTCAGATAACCAACACCTTGGTCAGCTGCCACATGCCTGGGGCAGCTGTGCGACAAGCGCTTAGCGCTACTAAGGTCGAGACCGGTAAGGCCTTAAGTTTGTGATACCGGACATTTTTTTGGGGAATTATGGATATGGGCTGACGATTGTGGCATGCTGTCACTTTAGTACATAAAAGTGAAATCTTATCGAAATGGCTGGCAGCTTAATGCCACAATTGCCTCCGTCCCGTTAAAACCTTGGCAGGTCTCGGAGAACGCTCGATGTCCGACCCCATTAAGTTGGCGGTACAGGCTCGGATGTAACATTCCCGAATAACGCTGATCTGGCTCTGTATGCAAGCACCCATGAAGACTTGTGTCAACCCTTGCATGGCCTCCCTGCTGCGGCATAGACAACCATGGGATCATGAAGGCGACTGTACTACGGGCAGCGATAACGAATCTGAGCGGGGACCCAATACGCATGAACAAAATAAATAAAGAAAACAACAACAACAATAACGAGGGAGCAAAAAAAAGCAGGGAGCAGGACCCTTTCAATAGAAGCTCCATACTGCGCCGGACCCCACCTAGTGGTGGGCAAGACCAGCGACTGACGGTGCGGAGAAACTCCCTGGGGGATCCGGGGGAGATGCAAATGCGGGTGGCATGTAAGTCAGACATGCTAGGGAAGATGGCAATCTACCCGCCGCCAGAAGTGAATGCTAAGGGGAAAATGGCTGTGCTAGAGTGGCATGTCGAGGCACTCATCAGCTACATTGCGGAGCGACATAATGTCCATTCGGACATTAAACGAAAGGCGGCGAAGATCCGCGACATGTGCCTAGAAGTGGCACAAGAACGGGATGCCGATGACATCGTCAACGTTCAACCACCACTACTGCATCGAGCCGACAAGAATATGCAAACCTGCAAAGCGCAGGAGGACAATTAGGTGCAAGCCAGCGTATCGCCACTGGCAAGGAGCTACGCGGATTCCGTTGCAATGCCGAAGCGTCCCCGCGAAAACGCAGAAGACGACGGAACCAGCCCGACGAGCCGAGCGGTACCCAAAGGGCAGAAGGCGGATGCGGCAAGGGCGGCCATGGCGAAGGCCGCCGCAGCTAAAAATACCACCAAGCCAGAAGTGGGTAAACCCGACGCAGTGGTGAAAAAGCCAGAGTGGACGATGGTTCGTGCTCGCCCCCGGGCAAAGCCGAAGACACTCGCTAAAGCGAAGCCGACCAGACCTGATGCAATTGTCATCAAGGGAACGGGAGTGACAACCTATGCGGAGATCTTGCGGAGGATAAAGACGGAGCCGCGGCTTGGGGAATTGGGCGAGAGAGTGAACAAAATAAGGAAAACCGCGAAAGATGAGCTGCTACTCGAATTAGCCACGACAGCGGACCCGAAGACGGTCACTCTGCGGGAAGCAGTAGCAAATACACTGGGGACTACTCTGGAGGTGCGACAACTCACCCAGGAAACTCTGCTGGAAATAAAGGATTTGGACGAGATCACTACGATAGAGGAAGTTCACGAAGCGCTGTGCAAACAGCTGAGCACTTTCGAAAAGCTCCCCGTGACCGCGATTAGGTCCCTTCGGAAAGCGTACGGTGGAACGCAAACAGCAACCATCAGTTTGCCCCCTCTGGCAGCCGCAGCGCTACTGGCCGGGAAACTGAGAGTCGGATGGACCTCTTGTCGGGTGCGGGGAAAGGTAGTACCCACACGTTGCTACAAGTGCATGGAGTTTGGGCATATTGCCAAAAAGTGCAGTAGCAAGGAGGACTGGCGGAATCGGTGCTACAGATGCGGCGCCGAAGGCCACAACGCCAACGAGTGTAGCAAAAGCCCAACCTGTGCACTCTGCAAGACCAAAGGCCGCAAGGATACGGAGCACTCGACAGGATGCAGAATATGCCCGTCGTATAAGCAAGCAGTAAAGGAGTCAAAACGCATGGAATGAAGTTACTCCAGCTTAACCTCAATCACTGCGCAGCTGCACAAGACCTACTTGAGCAGACGGTGAGACGGCAACTGAATGGGGCTGCGGCCGAACTACGCCAAAGGGTCATATCCTCATGGATGCACTCGCAGCACTTGACGTGATCCTCTTGAATACCGGCGAGATGACTTTTGCCAGAGGAGGTGCCAGTTCTGCGATTGACCTAACCTTCGTAAGTAGCAGGCTGGTGAGGGGTGCAAAATGGCTGGTGAGTGACATATACACCCACAGCGACCACCAAGCTATCATCTGCGAACTGGAGAAGCCCCGGAATCGGCAGCGGATAGGTCCGACATTGAAAGGCTGGAGGACAAACAGCCTTGACGAAGACGTCCTAGAAATGATGCTTGAAGGTTTGGTGCTGGAAGGCAGTGCAGAAGAAATGGCGAATCAGCTGGCAAGGAAGGTAGAAAACGCCTGCGACGCGGCAATGCCCAGGAGAGCATATGGTGGGAGGCATAAACCTGTCTACTGGTGGACGGATGCAATAGGCGAGCTCCGTAAAGCATGCCATGCTGCGAGGAGAAGGTATCAACGTTCCATACGGAAACCGGATTCCCTGCAGAAGCACCAGGCCTTCAAGGAAGCCAGAAATGTTCTGAAGAAGGCAATTAAAAAGAGCAGGAGCACCAGATTCGCTGAATTATGCGCACAAGTTGAGGACGACCCATGGGGCATGGCATATAGACTTGTCATGCGAAAATTGCCCTGTTATAGGCAGCCAGCCCCAACCTGCCCAATGTTGCTCAGACGCATAGTGGCACAGCTCTTTCCAGTACAGAACTATGTCCCATACGAGCTCCCTCTGGAGCAAACGGAGGAATCAATACCCAGTGTGACTATAGATGAGGTGTTGCGCGCGGTTGGGAAGTTTGGAGACCAGAAAGCACCCGGCCCAGATGGAATCCCCAACCGAGTGCTCAAGACCGCAGCTGCACTGAACCCAGAGCCACTGAGGGAAATGTACGACGCTTGCCTGAGAGAAGGCATTTTCCCCAAGAGATGGAAGAGGCAACGATTGGTCCTGGTGCTGAAAGCCAACAAACCAACAGAGGACCCTTCAGCGTACCGCCCACTCTGCATGTTAGATACGGCGGGAAAAATTCTGGAGCGGATAATCTGTGACAGGATTGATGAGGCCATTGCAAAATCTGGAGGGCTCTCAAAACGGCAATATGGTTTCCGGAAGGCGAGATCTACCGTGGACGCCATCAACGAACTTGTCCAGATGGCTAAAACAGCGATCCAGGGGAAACGATGGAGAGGTGGAACCAAGAGGTATTGCCTTGTGGTCACCCTAGATGTCAAAAATGCTTTCAACTCAGCTAGCTGGGAGCGCATAGCCAAAGCGATAGCAGAGTTTGGGGTACCCATCTACCTGAGGCGAATGATTGCCAGCTACTTCAGCGATAGGATCCTGCTCTACCAGTCCGAAAAAGGTGTGGAGTCGCACAAGATTATCGGAGGAGTTCCCCAGGGATCGGTGCTTGGACCGTTATTCTGGAATGCTATGTACGACGGCATCCTCCGCGTACAGGTCCCTGATGGTGTCAAAATCATCGGATACGCAGACGACATAGCATTGGCAATCACAGCTAAATACTTGGAGGAAGTGGTAGCAGAGGCCAACCGAACTGTGGCTACCGTCGGAAGATGGCTTGCAAACGTTGGACTTAGCTTGGCTGAACACAAGACCGAGGCAATCCTGGTTTCGAGCCGCAGAGTATTGGAGGTAGTGGAAATAAGAGTTGGTAGATGTGCCATAACCACGATTCCACACCTCAAGTACCTAGGAGTGTGGATAGACGCGCGGCTTACCTTCAAAGATAATCTGCGGCGCGTGGGAGATAAGGCAGCAAACACATGTTCTCTCCTATGTGGAATAATGCCCAACGTGGGAGGACCCAGGCAGCGGAAAAGGCGACTCATCGCCGGGGTTGTCAGATCCATTATTCTCTATGGAGCGCCAATATGGGCTGAAAACGCGGATGTGAAGGCTTACGTCCGCACCATTGAGGCAGCATACAGGAGAAGTGCACTACGAGTGATCTGCGCATACCGCACCGTATCCACAGATGCCACCTTGGTAATAGCCGGCATGATTCCCGTGAACCTGCTAGCGAAAGAAGCGATGAACCTCTACCACGCCAAAGGGACACACGCGATAAATGTAGCGGAGCTCTTGGAAATTGGAAAGCGGAAGACCCTTCAAGAGTGGCAAGCCCAGTGGGATACTTCTACAAATGGCCGCTGGACAAGAAGGCTGATCCCCAACATTCAGCAATGGGTAGGCAGGTCGCATGGTGAGGAGAATTTCTACGTCACACAATTGCTGACAGGCCACGGAGGTTTTTGGGCATACCTGCACAGATTCCACTTGGAGGAATCTCCCTACTGTTCAAACTGTGGAGGTACAGAGATAGAAGATCCCAAACATGTCTTCTTCTATTGCCCACGTTATGAAAGTGCTAGAGTGGCACTACAAGGAGTATGTGGAGAGCCCGTGGTGCCCGACAACATAGTGAAGCATATGCTCGAGAGCCCGGAGAAATGGGCTGCGGTGTGTGATACCACCGCCGCTATAATGAAAGACCTCCGCCACCAGGAGTGGCGAAGACGAGCAATGGAAAATAGCTATGAGGGGTCCGCTGACCCCCGGAGTAGTATTACCTTGCGGCGGTCCCGCGGGGGGAGGCTGCGATGGAGGTGGTTTTAGTGGGTAAGAATCCCACACTACTGGTGCCGTAATGTTACCGGTGTCTTTTGAAGATTTCCAATTCCGTTCCAATTATGGAAAAAAAAGGCTGAGAAGCCGACTGAAATGCCGACTGAGGCAGATAGGGGTAGATATAGGCATAAAGAAGGCAGCAGACCCCCCAATCGACAGCGGCAGCGACTGAGACACATACAGAGACGCTGACAGAGGCTGCGACGCCGACTGAGACCCCGACTGAGGCAGATAGGGGTAGATATTGGCATAGAAAAGGCAGCAGACCCCCCAATCGACAACGGCAGCGACTGAGATGCCTACATATACGCTGACAGAGGCTGCGATGCCGACTGAGACTCCGACTGAGACGCCGACTGAGGCAGATGGGGGTAGATATAGGCATAGAGAAGGCAGCAGAAACCCAATCAACAGCGGCAGCGATTGAGACGCCGACTGAAGCAGATAGGGGTAGATATTGCCATAGAGAAAACAGCAGACCCCCAATCAACAGCGGCAGCTACTGAGACGCCTACAGAGACGCTGACAGAGGCTGCGATGCCGACTGAGACATCTACTGAGGCAGATAGGGATTGATATAGGCATAGAGTAGGCAGCAGACCCCCGCAATCGACAACGGCACCTACTGAGAAGCCTACAGAGACGCTGATAGAGGCTGCGACGCCGGCTGAGACGCCGACTGAGGGAGGTTGGGGTAGATATAGGCATAGAGAAGGCAGCAGACCCCCAGTCGACAGCGGCAGTGACTGAGATGCCTTCAGAGACGCTGACAGAGACTGCGACGCCTACTGAGACGCCGACTGAGGCAGATAGGGGTCGATATTGGCATAGAGAAGGCAGCATACCCCCTCAATCGACAGCGGCAGCGACTGAGACGCCTACATAGACGCTGACAGAGGCTGCGACGCCGACTGAGACAGATAGGGATAGATATAGGCATAGAGAAGGCAGCAGACCCCCCAATCGACACCGGCAGCGACTGAGACACCTACAGAGACGCTGACAGAGGCTGAGAAGCCGAATGAGATGCCGACTGAGGCAGATAGGGGTAGATATAGGCATAGAGAACGCAGCAGACCCCCCAATTGACAGCGGCAACGACTGAGACGCCTACAGAGAAGTTGACAGAGGCTGCGAAGCCGACTGAGACGTCGACTGAGGCAGATAGATGTAGATATTGACATAAAGAAGGCAGCAGACCCCCCAATCGACAGCGGCAACGACTGAGACGCCTACAGAGACACTGACAGAGGCTGCGACGCCGACTGAGATGCCGACTGAGGCAGATAGGGGTAGATATAGGCATAGAGAAGGCACCAGACCCCCCAATCACCAGCGGCAACGACTGAGACGCCGACTGAGACGCCGTCTGCGGCAGATAGAGGTAGATATTGGCATAGACGCCTACAGAGATGCTGACAGAGGCTGCGACGCCGACTGAGACACCGACTGAGGCTGATAAGGGTAGATATAGGCATAGAGAAGGCAGCAGACAACCCAATCGACAGGGGCAGCGACTGAGATGCCTTCAGAGACGCTGACAGAGGCTGCGACGCGTACTGAGACGCCGACTGAGGCAGATAGGGGTAGATATAGGCATAGAGAAGGCAGGAGACCCCCCAATCGACAGCGGCAGCGACTGAGACGCCAACAGAGATGCTGACAAAGGCTGCGATGCCGACTGAGACTCCGACTGAGACGCCGACTGAGGCAGATAGGGGTAGATATAGGCATAGAGAAGGCAGCAGACCGCCCCAATCGACAGGGGCAGCGACTGAGACGCCCACAGAGACGCTGACAGATGCTGCAACGCCGACTGAGACGTCGACTGAGGCAGATAGGGGTAGATATAGGCATAGAGAAGGCAGCAGACCCCCAAATCGACAACAACAACGACTGAGACGCCGACTGAGATGCCGACTGAGGCAGATAGGGGTACATACAGGCATAGAGAAGGCAGCAGACCCCCCAATCGACAGCGGCAGCGACTGAGATGCCTACAGAGACGCTGACAGAGGCTGCGACGCCGACTAAGACGCCGACTGGGGCAGATAGGGATAGATAGAGGCATAGAGAAGGCAGCAGATCCCCCCCCCCAATCGGTGGCGTCAGCGACTGAGACGCCTACAGAGACGCTGACAGAGACTACGACGACGACTGAGACGCCGAAGGAGGCAGAGAGGGGTAGATATAGGCATAGAGAAGGCACCAGACCCCCCAATCGACAGCGGCAATTACTAAGACGCCTACAGAGACGCTGACAGAGCCTGCGACGCCGACTGAGACGTCGACTGAAGCAGATAGGGGTTGATATAGGCATAGAGAAGGCAGCAGAGCCCCCAATCAACAGCGGCAGCGACAGAGACGTTTACAGAGATGCTGACAGAGGCTGCGACGCCGACTGAGACGCCGACTGAGGCAGATAGGGGTAGATATAGGCATAGAGAAGGCAGCAGACCCCCCAATCGACAGTGGCAGCGACTGAGATGAATTCAGAGGCGCTGACAGAGGCTGCGACGCCTAATGAGACGCCGACTGAGGCAGATAGGGGTAGATATAGGCATAGAGAAGGCAGCAGACCCCCCAATCAACAGCGGCAGCGACTGAGACGCCTGCAGAGGCTGCGACTGAGACGCCTGCAGAGGCTGCGACTGAGACGCCTGCAGAGGCTGCGACACCCACTGAGACGCCGACTGATGCAGATAGGGGTAGATATAGGCATAATGAAGGCAGCTGACCCCCCACTCGACAGCGGCAGCGACTGATTCGCCTACAGAGACGCTGACAGAGGCTGAGAAGCCGACTGAGATGCCGACTGAGGCAGATAGGGTTAGACATAGGCATAGAGAAGGTAGCAGACAAACCAATAGACAGCGGCAATATCTGACACGCCTACAGAGACGCTGACAGATGCTGCGACGCCGGCTGAGACGCCGACTGAGGGAGATAGGGGTAGATATAGGCATAGAGAAGGCAGCAGAGAAACGAATCGATAGCGGCAACATCTGAGACGCCTACAGAGACGCTGACAGAGGCCGCGACGCCGATTAAGACGCCGACTGAGGCACATAGGGGTAGATATTGGCATAGAAGGCAGCAGACCCCCTCAATCGACAGCGGCAGCGAATGAGACGACTACAGAGACGCTGACAGAGGCTGCGACGCAGGCTGAGATGCCGACTGAGACGCCGACTGAGGCAGATAGGGGTAGATATAGGCATAGAGAAGGCAGCAGACCCCCCAACCGACAGCGGCAGCGACTGAGACGCCTACAGAGACGCTGACAGATGCTGCGACGCCAACTGAGACGTCGACTGAGGCAGATAGGGGTAGATATAGGCATAGAGAAGGCAGCAGACCCCCAATCGACAGCAGCAACGACTGAGACGCCTGCAGAGGCTGCGACACCCACTGAGACGCCGACTGATGCAGATAGGGGTAGATATAGGCATAATGAAGGCAGCTGACCCCCCCACCCGACAGCGGCAGCGACTGATTCGCCTACAGAGACGCTGACAGAGGCTGCGACGCCGACTGAGACGCCGACTGAGGAAGATAGGAGTAGATATCTATAGGCATAGAGAAGGCAGCAGACACCCCAACCAATAGCGGCAGCGACAGAGACGCCTACAGAGATGCTGACAGAGGCTGCGACGGCGACTGAGACGCCAACTGAGACGCCGACTGAGACGCCGACTGAGGCAGATAGGGGTAGATATAGGCATAGAGAAGGCAGTAGAGCCCCCAATCAACAGCGGCAGCGACTGAGACGCCTACAGAGAAGCTGACAGATGCTGCGACGCCGACTGAGACGTCGACTGAGGCAGATAGGGGTAGATATAGGCATAGAGAAGGCAGCAGACCCCCCAATCGACAGCAGCAACGACTGAGACGCCGACTGAGGCAGATAGGGGTAGATATAGGCATAGAGAAGGCAGCAGACCCCCCAATCGACAGCGGCAGCGACTGATATGCCAACAGAGATGCTGACAGAGGCTGCGACGACGACTAAGACGCCGACTGAGACGCCGTCTGAGGCAGATAGGGGTTGATATATCCATAGAGAAGGCAGCAGACCCCCCAATCAACAGCGGCAGCGACAGAGACGCCTACAGAGATGCTGACAGAGGCTGCGACGCCGACTGAGACGCCGACTGAGGCAGATAGGGGTAGATATAGGCATAGAGAAGGCAGCAGACCTCCCAATCGACAGAGGCAGCGACTGAGATGATTTCAGAGTCGCTGACAGAGGCTGCGACGCCTACTGAGACGCCGACTGAGGCAGATAGGGGTAGATATAGGCATAGAGAAGGCAGCAGACCCCCCAATCAACAGCGGCAGCGACAGAGACGCCTACAGAGATGCTGACAGAGGCTGCGACGCCGACTGAGACGTCGACTGAGGCAGATAGGGGTAAATATAGCCATAGAGAAGGCAGCCGACCCCCCAATCGACAGCAGCAACGACTGAGACGCCTGCAGAGGCTGCGACACCCACTGAGACGCCGACTGATGCAGATAGGGGTAGATATAGGCATAATGAAGGCAGCTGACCCCCCACTCGACAGCGGCAGCGACTGATTCGCCTACAGAGACGCTGACAGAGGCTGCGACGCCGACTGAGACGCCGACTGAGGAAGATAGGAGTAGATATAGGCATAGAGAAGGCAGCAGACAGCCCAATCAACAGCGGCAGCGACAGAGACGCCTACAGAGATGCTGACAGAGGCTGCGACGCCGACTGAGACGCCGACTGAGACGCTGACTGAGGCAGATAGGGGTAGATATGTGCATAGAGAAGGCAGTAGAGCCCCCAATCAACAGCGGCAGCGACTGATTCGCCTACAGAGACGCTGACAGAGGCTGCGACGCCTACTGAGACGCCGACTGAGGAAGATAGGAGTAGATATAGGCATAGAGAAGGCAGCAGACAGCCCAATCAACAGCGGCAGCGACAGAGACGCCTACAGAGATGCTGACAGAGGCTGCGACGCCGACTAAGACGCCGACTGAGACGCCGTCTGAGGCAGATAGGGGTTGATATATCCATAGAGAAGGCCGCAGACCCCCCAATCAACAGCGGCAGCGACAGAGACGCCTACAGAGATGCTGACAGAGGCTGCGACGCTGACTGAGACGTCGACTGAGGCAGATAGGGGTAGATATAGGCATAGAGAAGGCAGCAGACCCCCAATCGACAGCAGCAATGACTGAGACGCCTGCAGAGGCTGCGATACCCACTGAGACGCCGACTGATGCAGATAGGGGTAGATATAGGCATAATGAAGGCAGCTGACCCCCCCCACCCGACAGCGGCAGCGACTGATTCGCCTACAGAGACGCTGACAGAGGCTGCGACGCCGACTGAGACGCCGACTGAGGAAGATAGGAGTAGATATAGGCATACAGAAGGCAGCAGACAGCCCAATGAACAGCGGCAGCGACAGGGACGCCTACAGAGATGCTGACAGAGGCTGAGACGCCGACTGAGACGCCGACTGAGACGCTGACTGAGACGCTTACTGAGGCAGATAGGGGTAGATATAGGCATAGAGAAGGCAGTAGAGCCCCCAATCAACAGCGGCAGCGACTGAGACGCCTACAGAGACGCTGACAGATGCTGCGACGCCGACTGAGACGTCGACTGAGGCAGATAGGGGTAGATATAGGCATAGAGAAGGCAGCAGACCCCCCAATCGACAGCAGCAACGACTGAGACGCCGACTGAGGCAGATAGGGGTAGATATAGGCATAGAGAAGGCAGCAGACCCCCCAATCGACAGCGGCAGCGACTGAGACGCCTACAAAAACGCTGACAGAGGCTGCGGCGCCGACTGAGATGCCGACTGAGGCAGATAGGGGTAGATATTGGCATAGAGAAGGCAGCAGACCCCCTCAATCGACAGCGGCAGCGACTGAGACGCCTACAGAGAAGCTGACAGAGACTGCGACGCCAACTGAGGCAGATAGGGATAGATATAGGCATAGAGAAGGCAGCAGACCCCCCAATCGGTGGCGTCAGCGACTGAGAGGCCTACAGAGACGCTGACAGAGTATACGACGACGACTGAGACGCCGACTGAGACAGAGAGGGCTAGATATAGGCTTAGAGACGGCAGCAGACCCCCCAATCGACAGCGGCAGCAACTGAGATGCCTACAGAGACGCTGGCAGAGGCTGCGAAGCCGACTGTGACGCCAACCGAGGCAGGTAGGGGTAGATATAGGCATAGAGACGGCAGCAGACCAGCCAATCGACATCGGCAACAACTGATACGCCTACAGAGACGTTGACAGAGGCTGCGACGCCGACTAAAACGCCGACTGAGGCATATAGGGTTAGACATAGGCATAGAGAAGGCAGCAGACAAACCAATCGACAGCGGCAACATCTGAGACGCCTACAGAGACGCTGATAGAAGCTGCGATGCCGGCTGAGATGCCGACTGATGCAGATAGGGATAGATATAGGCATAAAGAAGGCAGCACACCCCCCAATCGACAGTGGCAGCGATTGAGATGCGTTCAGAGACGCTGACAGAGGCTGCGACGCCTACTGAGACGCCGACTGAGGCAGGTAGGGGTAGAGATAGGCATAGAGAAGGCAGCAGACCAACCCAATCGACAGGGGCAGCGACTGAGACGCCTACATAGACGCTGACAAAGGCTGCGATGCCGACTGAGACTCCGACTGAGACGCCGACTGAGGCAGATGGGGGTAGATATAGGCATTGAGAAGGCAGCAGACCTCAACAGCGGCAGCGACTGAGACGCCGACTGACGCAGATAGGGGTAGATATACCCATAGAGAAAGCAGCAGACCCCCCCAATCAACAGCGGCAGCTACTGAGGCGCCTACAGAAACGCTGGCAGAGGCTGCGACGCCGACTGAGACGCCGACTGAGGCAGATAGGGATAGATATAGGCATAGAGAAGGCAGCAGACCCCCCGCAATCGACAGCAGCACCGACTAAGAGGCCTACAGAGACGCTGACAGAGACTACCACGCCGACTGAGATGCCGACTGAGACGCCGACTGAGACAGAGAGGGGTAGATATAGGCATAGAGAAGGCACCAGACCCCCCAATCACCAGCGGCACTGACTGAGACGCCTACAGAGACGCTGACAGACGCTGAGACGCCGACTGAGACGTCGACTGACGCAGATAGGGGTAGATATAGGCATAGAGAAGGCAGCAGACCCCCCAATCGACAGCAGCAACGGCTGAGACGCCGACAGAGACGCCGACTGAGGCAGATAGGGGTAGATATAGGCATCGGGAAGGCAGCAGACCCCCAATCGACAGCGGCAGCGACTGAGACGCCTACAGAGACGCTGACAGAGGCTGCGACGCCGACTGGGATGCCGACTGGGTCAGATAGGGATAGATAGAGGCACAGAGAAGGCAGCAGACACCCCAATCTACTGCGGCAGCGACTCAGACGCCTACAGAGACGCTGACAGAAGCTGCGACGCCGACTGAGGCAGATAGGGGTAGATATAGGCATAGAGAAGGCAGCAGACCCCCAATCGACAACGGCAGCGACTGAGACGCCTACAGAGACGCTGACATAAGCTACGACGCCGACTGAGACGCCGACTGAGGCAGATAGGGGTAGATATAGGCATAGAGAAAGCAGCAGACCCCCCAATCGACATCAGCAACGACTGAGACGCCTGCAGAGGCTGAGACGCCCACTGAGACGCCGACTAGGGCAGATAGGGATAGTTAGAGGCATAGAGAAGGCAGCACCTCAGTCGGCGTTGCAGCCTCTGTCAACGTCTCTGTAGGCGTCTCAGTCGCTGCCGCTGTTGATTGGGGGGTCTACTGCCTTCTCTATGCCTATATCTACCCCAATCTGCCTCAGTCGGCGTCTCAGTCGTCGTCGCAGCCTCTGTCAGCATGTCTGTAGGCGTCTCTGTCGCTGCCGCGGTTGATTGGGGGGTCTGCTGCCTTCTCTATGCCTATATCTACCCCTATCTGCCTCAGTCGGCGTCTCAGTAGGCGTCGCAGCCTCTGTCAGCGTCTCTGAACGTATCTCAATCGCTGCCACTGTCGATTGGGGGTCTGCTGCCTTCTCTATGCTTATATCTACCACTATCTGCCTCAGTCGGCGTCTCAGCCGCCGTCGCAGCCTCTGTCAGCATCTCTGTAGGCGTCTCTGTCGCTGCCGCTGTTGATTGGGGGGTCTTCTGCCTTCTCTATGCCTATATCTACCCCTATCTGCCTCAGTCGGCATCTCAGTAGGCGTCGCAGCCACTGTCAGCGGCTCTGAAGGCGTCTCAGTCGCTCCCGCTGTCGATTGAGCGGGTCTGCTGCCTTCTGTTTGCCAATATCTACCCCCCAATCGACAGCGGCAGCGACTGAGACGCATTCAGAAACGCTGACAGAGGTTGCGACGCCGACCGAAGCGCCGACTGAGGCAGATAGGGGTAGATATAGGCATAGAGAAGGCAGCAGACCCCCTCAATCGACAGCGGCAGCTACTGAGACGCCTACAAAAACGCTGACAGAGGCTGCGACGCCGACTGAGATGCCGACTGAGGCAGATAGGGGTAGATATTGGCATAGAGAAGACAGCAGACACGCCAATGAACAGCGGCAGCGACAGAGACGCCTACAGAGATGCTGACAGAGGCTGCGACGCC